>PVKU01006557.1:0-101729 GCA_004027475.1 Anoura caudifer
GGGGGGGGGGGGATAACCACCTTCAGGAGCGCTTAAAAAAAAAGGCATTCATGCGTTTAGGGAACATTTATTAAGCACTCAGGAGCCAGCTGCTAGGTGCGGGCGGCCTAACTTCACGCACTCCGTCCCGCACACGGCGAGGTCGTTATTTATCTCCCTCCGTTTACTGATGAGGAAACGGAGACCTATGGAGGTTATATGTTTCACCTACCATTACAGTCAGAAAGCACTCAAACCATGATGCAAAGCTGCACCTGGTGTTCTTTTCTCTTGCTGCCTTCCAAACACTGGTACAAGTGAGGGGAATTTAATTGAATTATGGTGCTGTGCACGTAAGTGATTAATGCAGGCCGGCTGAATGAATGGTGAGTGGCTGTATTTATACCTGGTATCCATAAATTTAATATGTTTTATGCTGAGGGAGATGCCTCAACGGGAAGATGACAGTTAACAAGGTCATTTTCTGATATGGAGAGCACGTAAATGTGTATGTGCCTCCTGCATTTAATTTCCCCGCTGCCTCTGGAAACAGAGAGTTGCCGGTGGACGGAGAGCCGCCGCTCTTCGCGATCAGGAGGCACCGTATCATCTGGGCTGCGCGCAGGGTGGAATGAAGAGGCGAGATTAAGCCCCCAGGAAATCTGCTCACACCTCCCGAGAAATGGAAAAGGCCAAGGCAGCCCGCGGAACCGTCCCCCTGCGCCACTCCCCCCTGCTCTGTGCATTCTGATAAGTCCTTCCTGACCCTTGGCTTCCTTGCCTGCGAGGTGAAGGGCCAGGACTCGAGCTTTTCTCAGATTCTCTCCGCTCCTGAAGTCACATGCCACCTTTCATACCCTTCATATTTAAGGAGCTGATAATGAGTATTGTGGCCGTACCCCGACCTTTTTTTACCAGGAGACCAGGCCCTTGGGGGAAAAAAGACTTTGATTTTTCACCTGGCATTGCTTAATTTTACAGTGCAAATTTTATTTCAGAATGTGGTGGAGCTATTAGCAGATACTCTGAGAGGATCCCCGCTCGGTAGAGCCTTTTCGAGACTGTGTCTACCATGTGGTCAGATTAGCCTTTCTCTACTCAAGCTGCCGTAACCCTTCAGGCGCCCCCCACTGGCTGCAGAGACACAACACATCCTAACGGTCCAAGGGACCTATTGCGGTCTGACCCCACCGACTGCTCTGTCCACAGCTCCTATGCCTCACATCACGGAGCCTTTGCAGTCCCCGCCTCTTTGGCTACAACATCTTCATCCACATGCACTCTGTATGCATTGCCTGCCTGATGCCTGTTCATTCTTCAGATCTCCGTGAAATTGTTCCTACTTATCCTTAGTTGTTCTTATTCATTTCTTAGACACGTCTTTTCTGAACCTTTGGTCAGCTTCTCGCCTGACCATCTTTCTACAAGCAGGCTTATTTTTTAACTTATACGTCGGAGATTGTGTTATTTAGTACTCATCTGCCCCTTTAGACCGTGGCAGTGTTTGCTCAATATACCATTCCCAGTGTCCAGCACTGTCCTGGGCACAGAGTGGATGCTTACACGTTTGCTTAGAAAATGAATCTGTGAAACACAGCAGGATGGCACGGCGTGAGGCCAAGCGTTCAGACTGTTGGTGCGTTTCGCTGGGCAGCCGTGGCGTGACGCCGTGGCGGCGCTGGATCTGGTGTCAGAAGAAGAGCGTGTTACACGTGAAACGCTCGCCCTGGTGACTGGACCCCAGCTGGGCAGTCAGTGCAAATCTCTGTCCCTCTGCTTTGTTCTCCGGAGAGGGACCATCATCACCAAGACTCCTAGGGGTTTTCCTGGGGACTCCTGAAGAAGGGGACTCTTAAAAATAGGAAGCCTTATTGTAATTGCAGCCACTGCTACCTTTTAAAAGAGTTTTCCTGAGGATGGTTGTGATCCTGATTGGCTTGTAAGAGCGATTTGCGCAGAGCACCCTTTGGGAGTGGAGACAGTGATGATCTCACTAAAATGTTAATTGCTTGCCAGGTTGCAGAACCTGCTCTAAAACCACCCCACTCACAGAATTATGCAGTCCTTCCGCTTCAGTCCCAGATGGATTTTGATTTCTTTGGGAATTTCATGTACATGTTTCTAGAATGCTATGCGGTTCGGCTCCAGAGAAAAATAATTTCCCTTGTGAATGACGACTGGTCGCCATATATCAGAAGCTGAAAACGGCATCCATGGTAACATGAAGTGTCTTTGCACTGCGAGGGAAGAGTCAGATTTAATTCTATCTCAAATCCAAAGAATTTACCGAAGTTACCTTGCTAGCGGATAACACCACTATTGAATTAAAAGAATGTTTGCATGAAGGCATGAATTCGTTACTTATTTTCTGCCCCCCACCGTGGCTAATCTGAACGAGCTTTTAAGAGGAAGCCTATCAAGCCCTCTCGCTTTAGAAGCAAACATTGTACACTCACATCTATATTCATGCTCAAAAACCATAAGTTTGCTATCAAAAAGGTATGTATCAGTGACCAGTAAAATAAGAACTGTATTAACCCGGTGGGTCACAGTGCTCTATTTAAAAGAGAGGTGGGGCAGATGGTCAGGGAGCAATTCACGGGCAATTGTTCAGGGAACTGAACTGCTATCAGATTCCGGGCATACGTATTACTAAGTGTCTACGTTGTGGGGTTTTTTTCCCAAGTACTTTTGTTTGTTCCTTCACTGACAAGGACTGTGCCTGAGAAAGTGAGCATTCGATTCCCAAACCTGAGGTTTCGCCTGGGTCTTCCCCTTCCTAGGTCTACAACCAGGGGTACCTTACCACAACTGGTATTTAGTTCCCTCGCCTGGAAAATCAGGATAAAATTAGGATCAAACCTCCCGGGGGTCTTGAGACACTAACAAATGATTAAGTGCGTTTGATGCATGGCCCTGTATTTGGACTCAGCGGGCAATGGAAAAATGTTGATTCTTTCAACGGAACACGGCATCGCTCAGTCAAAGTATTGTAGGAAATTACAGAAGAATTTAAACATTTTCTGCCCTCATTCTCCTGGGTCCACTTAAAAATCATGATTTTTTTTTTTTTTTTGTGTGTGTGTGTGGCTGACCTTTCTCTAAAGTATTTTATCATTGGTAAGAAACAATTTAATTAAAAATTAAAGTCAGCAAAGTTTCCCCTGGGATTCACAGTGCTCTGCCCTCCTCGGCATAAAATCCTGGCTTCGGGACCGGAGTGTTGATGAAAAGACCGCTCTCGCTGCGAGAACAACCCGGTCGGGGCGATGCTTCAAGAGGCGAGCTGTAGCCTTTCATCCACGATTAGATATTTTGGTTTCAAAGTTCCCACTTTGAAATGTACAGCACAGACTTGAGAGATTAAAAAAAGAAAGAAAGAAAGAAAAAGAAAATCATTTAGGGATTGAGGAACATGTCCATTTCCTTGTAAGATGTTATCAGAATGCATTTGAAGAAGGTCACTGAGTCCTAGCACTACTTCCTGACCCTGAAAGTCTGAAAAGAGCCGTGGTCCAGCAAGACTTCTCTTCTAGACATCTCTGCAGTCTCTGCCAAACGGGTCCCTCGGACCCATTTCTAGGTCTCCATGGCAGACCCCTTCCTCCCCTCTCTCTGGGTGGGCATGGCTTGTCTTTGGATAAGTCACTCCTGTCAGCCCGGTTCCGGTCCAGTCGCAGTGTCCAGGCAGCTAGAGGCCTGAGTCACTGTGAGGTTTCTGTGGGGCTCCTGCTCTGCGCCCCCCTCAGAACGCCGGCTCACCGAATGCCCCATGTTTGCGGGGCACCTCTGCCCCCAGCATCGCTGCTGCGCACAGGGACCAGATGAGGGTGCGAGGCTGCTTCTCCTGGTCTTCCAGGGAGTGGTGGGGACTATGTGACCAGCAGCAGGATCAGAGGTGGGCCCCGAAGTCCATCTGCTGGCCCATTAACACGCTTGAGTGCCGGCTTCCTTTTCTAATGTAACACCGACTGTCTAGATAACATTATTATTAATTCCCCATTCTATAAAAAGACCTTCAGCCTCTGAATGAGATTTTCTCAGCAGAGCATTTTCTCAGGTCTTTATCTTCTAACCGTGTCAGGACAAAGGGTGTTGAGGTATTTATATCTAAACAGACAACTGCCGAAAATACTCAGTTTTCCTGAGCACTTCTTCATAGCGAGTTGTAAGTATTCTCAAAATCTGCAGAAACATTTGCGGTTTCAGATCTACATAAGGGCAGATACCGTAATGGAAAGGTGCTTATTTCACATTCAGCCAGATACATATTGTACCCTGTGGATGGCAAGTTTCATCTTACGTAGCACCTCGACCTTGTGAGCGATGGCCGCTAAAGCCCTGTGTTAAGAAGGATCCCAAGCCTCCATCTGGGTTCAGCCAAACTCAGTGCCATGTATAAGCAAGGCGGTGTGAAGTGAAGGTTGACGTGGTGATGCTGGGGGTTCACAAAGGACCCATCAGTGCGAGCAGACACGGTTTCATTAAACCATAGAGTCTTTAAAATGTTTTAAAGAATATTTTGCATAATTTCTTAATTTCTCTTAGCAGAAACCCAAGGTCCCAAATCCTTCAGCCTTCAAGAATTTTCGAACTGGCGGTTTGGAGTAGAAACAAAATTGACACTCACCTCTCCTCACTTTCTCTCCTCTCTACCCTCACGTCTCCTAAGGTAGCAGACTCACTTTTAGCCCTACCCGAAGTCTGAGTTCACCACGGTGAATTATTCCTTGACAAGCGATTTTTTTCAATGCAAGATGTGAAATTAGTTGGTTTTACACACACTAATAATGCTAATAATAGAACGCGCCTCATGGAATTGTTTCAAGAGCTAAATATGCAAGCCCGTGTGAAATACTATAACAGTTCTGCCGCACAGAATTTTGGCTATATTATTACTACCGCTCCACAGTAAGTTCTGGCTTTTTGACTATGAGTATAATGTAGAAATAACTTCCAACCCCCCAAATCTGATTGGGTAGTTCTCTTAGGGCCAATAATCAACAACAAGGCAGAAGTGTTTTCCCTTTTTCTTATCCCATTTATTTCCCCTGTCATCAGGTCCCATCTCTTGCCATTAACAAGAACGGGGCGGCCTGGTTTCCCAGGCACAGGGGTGCTTCAGTGGGCCTCTCTTTACTTCCACACGACCGGATTTCTCAGGGGTCACATCACCTTTAGGAGTTCCCGACAGGAAGTAGGGAAATGAGGTGCTGCAGGAGGCACTCCGGGCTCCGCCTCCCCGACCCCTATGTGGGTGCCCTTGCACACTCCCAACCCCACAGTCGGTTGTCTCCCAAGTCCAAGAGCACTTGCCTCTGTGATAAATTTCAAATCCTCCCTGTTCTTCATCTACACTCAGGCCTGGAAATTTGCAAAATATCTCCCTCCTCATCTTCCTACATTCATTCTTCCTGCCCTCTAAGTCCCCCTCCCCTGTCCACTGGCTAATCACAAGAGTGATATTTGTAAGACACACGTTGATCACGCCAGTGCTTCGCACCCTCTAGTGTGTGCCCGCTGCTGACCCAATGAAATGATGGGAGAAGCCCCCAACGCCAGCTGCTGCCCATTGATTGCTCGCCCCTCAGGTCTCTCCACATCCATCTACCGGATAGATGTAGAGACTACTTAGGAGTCTCCGAACACTTCAAACAAGACGCAGGTTCGCTTTCAGATCTTCCAGGTTTTAGGGGCTCAGAAAGCTTAATTAACTACCAGGAAAATTGGCGGGAATAACATGCATCGCAAGCACGTGATCCTGGGGATTGCAACAGGCATTAAACCACACATCCATGCTTCCTGGAAAAAAAAGTCTTTAAACTGGTTTGTAGTAAACAGTGTTTGATTAGGTGTGCACGTTCGCTCCAGCGTTCCTTGTCTCTGCCCAGTAACAATCCGTAGAACTTGTTAATTTTCAGAAGGTCAGTTACGTTCACACCTAAAAAAATAGGAATGAGCAAGGAAGAAGCTGACTACTTGTCTGCACAGGTCAGCACAGAAGTAACGATGTGCTTAATAGTTTCGGATGAAGAATTTAACGGGTTACCGAAAGCGCTGTTCCAGACTTTGTTGTTCTCACTGAGTGATGAAGTCCAGCATGGAGCATTAACTGGAATGGACGTTTGTTAGTGTGCCTCTCCAAACAGTCTCTGTATGCTGTATAAATGTGAGTCTTTATAAAACCAACACACACAGACACACACACACACACACACACAATCACTTCAGAAAATTTCATAATCTGCTTCATAGTCAACGTCACGAAAAGTGTGGCTTCCCAACACGACAAGAAGTCTCGCAGCTTCATCTCTGCATTGCCTACACCCCCTGGCACCTTCACCTGCTCACTGGGGCCTCCTGAAAATGCCACGAGAATGGATTCACTCACTGATGACTCCCAGCCACAGCACTCGGGACAGTGGGAACGCAACGGGGGTGCAATCCTGCAGTCGACACCCGTACAGAGGACGTGGGGTGACACCAGGCATTCCAAAGTGCGCATTCCCGAGCTATCGTGTCCTGGCTAGAAAAAGATGTCCTTTGCATCATCCTCGTGGCCAACTCTTTCCCTGTCTCAGCCCTTCTTACATGCTCACAACAAGGCATCCCTCCCCATTTTCCCCTAGAAGGTAGAAGTGCATTTTAATGCCAGAAACAATTATAGAAAGTAAATTAACACAGCCATTATTAAACATTTATTAAGGTCCCACTGTGTGGGAGCCAAGGATGCATTTTAAAAATAACATTCTCCCCATAACACTTGCCCTATAATCTAACTTACTTTGCATTTAATTTTTAAACGTACATAGGAAATTCCAATAGTTAAGTTTCTACAATTCCCATGGTGGCTGTGGCAAAGGGAAATGAAAAAAAAAAAGTGAGGGGTCACGCTGATGATCAAAGGGCAGTACAGCGTACACCCCAGGCCCATCCTAATGCAGTGGTAACCGAGTACAGCCTGGGGTTCCTCAAGTCCTCAGGTATCCAAGGAGTCGGAGCGGAAGCTCATATTAACTAGTGCATGCAGGAGAGGTGGGCAGCTGCTGATCAAAGTCCCTGAGGATCACAGGGGGCACGCTATAGTAACGGCCACTACAGACAGTAGGTGCCTTCGGGGACAGGTGCTGTGCCTGTCCCGCTCCAGGAAGACCTGTGTCTGACCATGCCATCTGGGTCTCCAGGCACTACTTACACGAGCCTTCTTGCATGCACATCATCTCGCATCGTTTGCCTGTCTGCACAGACGCGGACAATGAGGAGTTTCCGGCTCAAGCAGGCCCTTCCATCAAACAAGGCTCGTGCATGGGGTTACCAGGGTTTTATAAACCCTGCCTCATGAATTTGAGGATGGGGATTTATTGCTGGCAATAACCGCTTTTCCAGCTCTTGGAAGAAACCATATCTGAAGCAGGAGAGAGTGAGGTGGTAGGTAAACAGGAGAGATATAGGGGGAAAAAAAAAAGCAATCGAGGAAGGGAACTGGGAGCGGGGAGAGAATGGGAGAGAGAGGGAGAATGTGGCAGGAGAATGAGGAGCTTGACTTGATTGGCAGGCGGATCTGCCCCTGCCTCTAATGACTAGGGTATGGGGTTAGCAGAGCCTGGCCCGTTGCCATTCTCTCCCGGCTCATACTCAACTTGGCACAGTGTCCACGCTGCCGGTCCACATTACATCATCAGTGCTGACCTCAGCATCATCTTGAAAGCTTTTAAAAAATACCAGCTCTTAGGCCCAGCTACGGAAGAATTAGGAAAGATCACCAAGAGCAAAGATGTGTCATGAAGAGACCAAGACTAAGATGATCCATATCCTCCTGTTCCCAAATACTATGAACAGACGTGAATGTGGGCAGTGAGGAAGGCTGGCAGGGAACACAGCGCTTCACTGGGAACGTGGTGTGGGAAGACAGCTCCACAGGTACCCTGGACACCGCAGCAAGATAACCGGTGGGCCCTAGAGCAAACGCAGCCTGAAACATTGCCGCAGGCCAAACAGACAAAACTGAAGCTGCCCTTCCCTGGGCACATCATGAGAAGGCAGGATTCTTTGGAAAAGACAATAATGCTGGGAAAGGCAGAAGGCAGCAGAAAAAGAGGAAGACCCAGAGCGAGAAGATCCTTCCATGAAAGAAGCCACAGGCATGAGTCTACAGGGGCTGAGCAGGGCTGCTGAGCGCAGGACGCTGTGGGTGTCACTCACTGGAAGGTCACCAGGAGTCAGCCCCTCTGTGGCCCAGCCATCAGCTCAATGGCACGCCTCTCTCTCTCTCTCTCTCACACACACACACACACACACAGATCTTTTAAATTTTTGATATAGGGACTGTTGGGTGTATAAGTGGATGCATGACCTCGCGGCTGTCTGGGTAGGTGGAAAGATAGAGTGGTTGTGACTGGTCGGTCTGCCACGATTTTTGTTAGAAAAGGCAAATAAACAACACCCCCCAACCCCCTGCCACCAAGTACTTTGCTTTCATATTTCTGTCTGGTCATTCTATGATTGACACTTTCACATCTATTATCTCATTGAAACTTATGGGACTCACTTGCTTGCATTCTTTTCATTTTATAGCCAAGCAACCAAGGCTCGGAGAAACCCCAAGGCTCATGCAGAGTGCCTCACAGACGGATCAGGCCGGTGAGTCCTGCTTTCCCTGAGAATTCACCTCCAACCCTGCACTACGAAACACATCTGTCTCCTTCACGAATTCTGCTGACCAAAGTGTCACGTTCGATATTTTATTCTCTTTCAGTTTCTCCTTTTCATCCCTTATTTTTCCATCAGTTCTCTCCCTTAAAAATACTCTCATCTTTCATTTCCTCCTTGTCTATTTAACCTCAGATGAGTCACTTTTTTCTAGGCTACTTCACGATAGTTCAAGAGCCACAGGTACGGCAGAGAAGAGAGAACTCTGTGGTTTTATTTTATTTGTTTGTTGTTTTTAAATATGCTATGTAGAAACCAAGGAATATATCCCAGGGATTTCACGGGACCTTAATTCCACCCCATTTCATATTTGTATTATTTGTTTGGAGTCAGTGGTCATCTCTGCAAGGCCCAGCCCTGTAGGATATTTTACTAGGTCCCTTTCCTGGGAGGCAAGTTTACTTTCCCACGCAACTGAGGTCAGCTTCGCTAACATGCTTGCTTTGGCCAACAAACTACAAGCAGATAAGACACATGGCATGGGGTTCACTCTCCCCTCCAACACCCCAAAACAATATTCCAGACAGAGGAGCACCCTGGACCCTGGAATGAAGCAGACACTTGGAATGGGGTGGCAAGAAACGCACAGATAGCAGGTATTGTGTGTGAGAGGTTAGGTTGTGTTCGAAACCCATTGAGATGTGAAGGTTCTTTGTTACTCCAGCAAAACCCGGCTCATTCACACAAATAGCAAGACCACTTTTCAGATTCCTACGAGCTTTCTCATCCCTTACGTCACATGAATCCTGTATCAACATGCTAAGCAAGTCAGATTTGCTATTATCCCCATTGCAGAGGTGGAGATGTTCAGAATTCGAAGGCATGCCAGAAAGAAAGAGAATAATCCTCGTCCAGGAAGTGAAACACTTGTCTTAGTGAGGTTCTCCTGACTCCTTTTTTATGTCTCTGCCCTTAAACCCATCCTGCCTCACAGGTAAGCTCAGCTCCTGGACTCTCTGGAAGCTGCATTAAGCCATTCAGGATACTAAGTGCACTTATTGTGAGAAGGACGTGAATTATTAAGCATTATCCTACGGCCTGGCAAGTTCACGCAGAGGGCTTTCCTTCTGCCATGCTGAGGCTTACCCACCCAGGAGGCTCGTGGGTGAATAGGGACACGCTAGGTCCAGACTTGACGCAGCGCATCTTGCGTTGCTGAAACGGGCACGGCCCCTTTCGGCTGTCAGCCCAGCCACAAAAGGGGGCCAGCAGCTGCATCGGATACTGGGGATGGTGAGGGGAAGTGAGCAAATCTCCGTTGCCAGAGAAGCAGCAGGCCAGAGAAGCAGCAGGTCAGAGAAGTGACAGTAGTGAGTCCTGAGCTGAGTCAGGCAGGGCGTGCCCACATTTGGGCAGAGGGACACTGGAGAATCAGGGTGCTGGGACTTTGAGGAACTGGTCTTGTGGTCGGAGAAGGGGTCCCCCACCAAGGATGTGGGCAGACAGCCATTCCAAACCCAGAAGAAAGTGGTTGGGAGTGTGACCTCCAGCCCTAGGGGCAATCCGATGACTCTTTAAGCTTCAATTATCTGGTAAGAAAATTGGACTGCGTATTTACATTTTAAACGTTTCAGTTAAGTTACCATTCTGCTCTTGGCTTTTTATATATATATATATATATTTTGCATTCTGTTAATGTTACCTCAAGAGCAACCACTTCTCTTCCTCTCTGTCAAATGAGATGCTGGGAATACTTGCCAGAAACATCAAGTTAATGCCCAGCCCAGCTCCGTGCTCCGATTTCCCTCCACACTGACTCCGAGTAACAGAGCCATACATTAAGGAACAAAGCGCGCTGCCGGGGTATTTATAACCTTGTCTTTTAAAACACTTGGCAGACGTTCAGACCCTCCATATGTTCACAGTATTAAACTTTACCATAAAAGGAACTGAAGAGTTCCATTGGAAGAAAGCTGGTATTGTATGGTCTGCAAGTCTGGCGGTTTTAAAAAAAAATGCCAAGTCCAACTTGAAATAACAGATGTTCTGTGATCCTGCTGAAAGTTTAAATGCCACGCAACCAAGTCCCGCTCTCCCTAGCACTGCAGATGTCGTATTTCAGGAGCATTCCCAGTGACTCAGAGCAGACGCATGGAGCTGCTAAGCCTGGTTGAGTAACGGTGCATTCCTGAGAGGTGAGGACAGGAAGCGGGGCCGGGAGGCGGGCCTCCAGCAGGCAGCCCAGTGCACCGCTACTTCCTGCCAGCGCCAGGACAGCCTGCGGGAGCCCGGAGAAAACCTTCTCCTATGGGGCAGAAGCCCTCCTCTGGGCCAAGCAAATCTACAGAGGTATGGGAAGAAAACACTGGAATCTACTTTTGTATTCATGTATCTAAGTTGAACTTATGTCCATTTATCTAAAATATAAGGAAGTATCTTTCATGACACTTACCCATTGAATGAAGTGGATGCTGCGGGCCTCTCGGCTGTCAGAGGGTCCAGATCCTGAACAACGATTGGTGTATCCTGTGAAGGGGTGAGAGTTCCACAGCTTGAGAAGGCTGACGGTCAGTCTGCTGCTACTGTGTTCTAAAGCCCTGGAGTTCAGGGTGGCTCAGTGAAGTAGGTTTATGAATTATTTTTTAAGATTTTACTTATTTATTTTTAGAGAGAGGGGATGGGAGGGAGAGAGAAACATCGATGTGTGGTTGTTTCTCATGCATCCCTGGCTGGGGACCAGGCCCACAACCTAGGCATGTGCCCTGACTGGGAATTGAACCGGTGACCCTTTGGATTGCAGGCCAGTGCTCAATCCACTGAGCCACAGCAGCCAAGGCAGGCTTATGAATTATTTAATGAGGGGTGGGCTAAATTAATTCATCTGAAAAAAAGTGGAATTTTCACATTTCTGAGAAGGGAATATTGATTGAAGATAATACTAATAAGGCAAGCAGTAGTGGGCTACACGCCAAGAGGACAAACTGATGCTCTTGGGATGAGCCTCCATCAGCCACATTTCCAATCAGCGCAATACCGTTCTTGCCAGACCTACGAGGGATTAGATAAACCAAAAAACAGACCGCGCACAACGTAGTATTTGGATTCTGCAGCAATTACATTCTGGAGCAGAGAAAAGGAATTAGTGGAGAAGCTGGGGGAATCCTTATGTGGTCTGTAGTATGCAGTTAACAGTATCATGTCAATGCTAATTTCCTAGTTTTGATAAATGGTTGTATATATAATTAACACAAAGATAAACTAGGTGAAGACCAAAACGGCCTGATCTATCTCTGCAACTTTTCTGTAAATTTAAAATCATTTCAAAATGGAAACCTTATTAAAAGGAGGACTGCGGTTGAATGGTTATAAAAGAAATGAAAAATCCTGGCAATGAGACAAGATACCAGTTAAATATAAAAACATTTGAAATTCTAACCACAAAATATGAATTTAATTTATTCATATATTTCACTAATTTTATTTTTCTATTAAAGATCTTAATTATATATTCACAAGTATCTTTGATAAAATATTTTAGACCTTTTCTTTTTTCCAGGTTTAATGAGTTACAATTTACAAATAAAACTGTAAGACATTTAAAGTGTGCGACCTGATGATTTGATATATATGTAGATACAGTGAAAGGATTTCTCTCAGAGATTAATTAACACATCAGCCACCTTATGTATTTACCCTTTTTTCCCTCTTTGGTAAAAACATTGAAGTTTGCTCTCTTAGCAAATTTCAATTATGCAAAAGAGTCTTATCGACTACAGTGGTCTCGGCATCCATCAGATCCTCAGACCTTATTCATCTTATAACTGGAAGTTTACACCCTTTCACCGACCTCCTTCTACTTCCCCTGCCCTCCAGCTTCTGGCAAACAGCTTCTGTTCTAAGTTTGGCTTTTTAAGAAAATGATTTTAAAGACAAATCGGCATCCCTTACATCTATGAGAAACCTCATTCGAAGTATATTACTTTCAATTCAGGAAGAAATGGTGATTTGTTTTGCTAAAAAGGATTTACCTTAACTGAAAATCTATCAAATATTTACATTTAAGACATATATTGTCAATAAGTTGGTTAAAATAAACAGGGATTCACAGTTTATTTTTAACGGAGTTAGTGATAAATCTGTGATAACATTTAATGACTTTGGACTGCTAATTGAAGAGGATTCACTTGTCACAGGCCACATTATGATGAGGTGATGATGGGAAGAAAAATCCAATTAAATTAGTAAGAAAGGTGATGGATGGTATCACCAGTTCTTCCTCCAGGAACCAAGCAATTCTTCCTCCAGCCATGTTTTAAAACTATGAAAATCCATAACATCATCACGGTGCAACATCGTTTCCAGGAAACCTTTCCAAAATTTGGAAAGAGAAGTTATGACTAAGGCATGTTCTTACTGGTAAATGTATTTCTAGGAATTTATTGCAGAGCCTAACCAGAGAGCTCCATTCTCTTGTAAATAAGGATGTTTATCACAGCATTATTTATAATACCACAGAAATGGGAGCAACTTAAATGTTTTCAGAATAAATAGTGTTATATCCATTTGACTGAATATTATTCAATCCTTATAATGCTGTTCCAAATGTTATATAATGGTGTGGAAACATTCAGAATCTTTTTCCCCCCTATGCATCTAATGTATATCTGCAAGAGGATTTAAGTAGAAGGAAATAAAAACAACAGAATGTGAACTTATACTGAGCTTTATTTTCCCCACTTGGATAATGGAGAAAATAATCCCGCCGACCTTATAGGGTAGTTATGAGAATTGCACGAGTAATACATGAAAAATGCTTAAGAGGCTCGCTCGTCTGCACCTGGCCCAGAACAGGTGTGTATTGACTGAGAATGATGTTGATTGCCTTTCGAAAACCTCAGTGGCCCCGGGCTGTAGAGGGTCTCTGGGTATGTTATTTCAATGTAAGAATTTTGGCAGACCAGTGCTTGCAGGAAAGACTTCTGCTTAAGGTGGATGAAGGATCTCAAAGATGTAGGCGAGTCACCCTATGAATTATAAAAACCATGCCTGGCACTGAAGTGTCAGTCACGTAGAGGTATCTGGGTCAAGTTCACCCAGGACCCCTCTGCTTTTGGCACGCTGGTCTGCACTGGTAATGAGTGTTAAGAAGGTAAAACTATTCCCTCCCTAGTCCTTCATCACATTCTGTTATCCTTTCTCCTACCCCCTCTTCTTCCTTACCTTCCCCCTTTCTTTCTTCATCTCATCCCAATTACAGTTGCCTTAGGCTTGCTGGATGATCTCTTTCTTACGTCTGTTATGGTAACACTTCTGTTTATATCACTGCCTCTATTCTCTGTCTGCCCCGCTCAATACCGGATCTCCCCTTTTACTGCTGGATGCATCTTGTAAAATCTAAATCTGAGCAATTCGGTTCTAATTTTAAAGAACTCCTGTGGCTTCCTATTTTTCACAGGGTTAGTGCAGCCTCGATACTTCCTCACCATCGAATCTCGGAATGCTTCTCAAACGCATTTCAAACCAATCTCGCCGGGCCGTGCTGTGTTCTTCTAGCACAGAAACACTTCCTGTTCCCCGAACACACCATTTTTATGCCTATTATGAAAAGCTCTAACCTGATTTGTGTGTCTTAGGAACACTTGCTTCATCTTCCATGGTCAGAGATGTGGTCTCCTCCAGAAAGCCTTCCTTCTCCTCATCAGGAAAGATTATTTCTCCCTCTCTTTCGCCACTACTTAAAGTCCATGTTATCATGTCAAGTGGCATTCTAATGGATTGCTTCATGCCTGTCTCTACCAATGGGCTTCTTCAAGGACTCCCTGTTATTTCTCTACATCCTGAGGTCAGGAACAATATTTCACACATAGTAGGCCCACAGCTGATGGTTGATGATTTCATTGAAAAATGCTTCTTGAATGCCCACTGTGAGGAGAAAAGTGCCCCCCTCACTATGTATTAGAAGGCACACCCAGATAAAATGCAACTATGTTGCTTAAGTAGCATTCATCGTATTAGTATGTCTATCAGGTTTCAATTTTATTGGTTGATTTGCCTACGGAACATAGAAGTGTTACTGGCTCCAGGCAAGCTGGATGCTTCCAAAGCCGCCACAGCTCCTCTTCTGCATCTGCTCCAGTCGACTTCATCCCCATGTGGTAGCACATCCCAGCAATGGCCCTTGTGGACTTGGTCCTCCCAGATTACAAGCCCCGAGGAAGTCCTTAATTTCTGGCAACTGATGGATGCAAAATTATGGTGTGATTGTTACATTGTCAAACTTAGGCCGCGCCTTGATCCCGGCAGTGCTGTTGGAGTAGAAGCGTGTCTCAAGGAATCTCAAATTGTCAAAGCTCTGAATTCCTCAGGTACCATGATGTAACCACCCCAGGAAAAGTTATCTCACCAAGGACACTGAGCTTTGTCAGTGGTTAGTGTGTTATACGTCTGCAGCCCCCTTATTCGTGCTGTGGGATTCTGACTGAGTGGTGTACCATGTATGCACATCTGGACCCTTGGCCCAGGCCTGGCCAATCACGGTGCTCCGGTCCTTCCTTCCTTATGCACAGAGACTGGTCCAGGCAGACAGACATCGACCTAAGCAGGGATGACCCATAGAGCATCTTCCATAAGACTTAATGAAGAAAACTGAGAGAAGATTGAGAGGTAGGAAGGAGACGGGGAGTATGTGTGTGTAGGGGGCGAGGGGAGGCATAAATAGGAGAAAGAAGAACAGAAAAGAAAGAGAGGAAAAAAGAAAGAAGGTACTACTCTCATTCTGAGATAAAAATCTGAAAGAATATGGAAAACAAAGAGTGAACAGATTCGTTTTTCTGCCTGAACTGCCTGAATGAGAAGAAAGCTAATAAAAACAGACAAAAGATGGAGAGGAATGGGGAAGAGAGGCACTGAGAATTGTAAGCGAAAGAGGTCAGGCAATGTCCATCACTCCAAATTATAAATTATATTAGCTCATGTGCCTTCTTTTGTCTGTTAGTCCTTCAGATTTGGGATTCTGCCATATGCAGTAACCCTACCAACACAGTGGGCGGTGCTTGGTTCCCTGGGGCCATTATTGCCAAGTCCTGCCCATAGCTGAGGTCCCCGCACAGACCGGGGGCCTGATGTCACCCCAGAACACTGCGGTCGCAACACGCACCGACTTCCGCTTCCAGCCAGGTAGAAGAAATGTGTTCATGATGCCTACTGGGGAGACGTGTGCAGAAGAAATTTTAGCATATACAGCCTGAACAAGTGAAAGAACACCGCTACCACGTAGGAAAGGAATCTCAAGGATCATGATCAAGTCCAAGCAGAGACTCAGAGCCATGTCAGGAAGCGACAGCCTGGTGTAGAGAGAATGAGAGCCTGGAGGCGGGGGTTGGCCCGGAGTGGGGCTCACAGGAAGGCTGGGGCTTTTTTCTTTTATACTCTTATAAATGCTTATTTTTAAATTTTTTAAAATTAATATAATTTATTGTTAAGAGCAGTTTTAGGTTTATAGAAAATTTCAGAATAAAATACAGATCATTTCCGTAGGCCACCGCGGACCCTCCCAATTAGAAGCAGTCTCCCGTATTATCAACCCCTGGCGTCGGGGTGGTCCCTTTGCTGTGAGACGAACCAATGCTGATACAACATTGTTACTGAAAGTCCATGTTTTCCATTAGGGCTTGTTCTTTCTGTTGTACATTCTGTGGGTTCTGACAAATATATAATGACATGCATCTGCCTGCAAAGTCCCTCTATGATCTGAAAGTCCACTGTGCTCTGTATATTCATCCTTCTCTCTCTTCCTTAAAGCCCCTGGCAACAACTGGTTTCCTTACTGTCTCTCAAGTTTTGCCTTTTCCAAAAATGTCCTGTAGTTGGAATCATGCTATTTTGAGCCTTTTCAACTTGGCTTCTTCTCACATAGCAATAAGCATTTAAGATTCCTCCATGTCTTTTTTGTGGCTTGATAGCTCATTTCTTCTTATGGCTGGTAAGAGTTCACTGTCTGGATGCACCACTGTCTGGATGCACCAGCTTTGTTTATCCATTCACCTACTGGAGGACAACTTGGTGGCTTTCATGTTTTTTGGTGATTAAGAATAAAGTTGTTGAGAGCATTTCTGTGCAGGTTTTTGTGTTAACACACGTCTTCAATTTACTTGGAAAAGTACCTGGGAGCATGCTTGTTCGATTGCATAGCAGGCTATTTTGGTTTTGTAAGGAACTGCCCAATGTCTTCCAAAGTGGCTGTTCCATTTTACACTCCCACCAGCAATGGATGAGAGTTACTTTTGCAACATGTTCTTCTAACACTTAGTGTTGGCAGCATGTTGGATCTTGCCATATGAATAGGTATGTAGCAGTTGGTATGGATGGTTTTATCTGTTATCTCTGGTGCCTTCCCCTGTGATCCTGAATGACCACTTTACTAGTTCCTTCAATGAGCCACAGTTCTGGCTGCATGTCCTCTATATCATCACCCTAAACAGTGTATCTTGCATCATAATTATGCAGAATCAGGGGCTTCCCTACATTCCTACTACCTCAAGTATCTTGAGAGGGGCCTTGGAATCTGCCTAGTTCACAAGCTTCCCCTGATTCTTAGGACCATAGAAGTTTGAGGATGAGTATTGTGATTCCTGTTTTAAACCCATTAGCTTCATCTCCTGCCTATGGGCTTCCCTGGGAGAGGCCCCATCCCTATCACTGTGGTGTGAGCCAGGGTCAGTCTCACTTAACGCAGTAACTTCAAGATCCTGCGCTTTCGGCTCCTCACTTGTCCAACAGCGCTAACGCTACCTACCGCCAAGAGCATCTGGGAGGATCGAGCAAAGCAGCTGGCGTGACGTTCCTTGGGATGGGGACCAGCAGAAGCAGCTGCTCGATATACAGCTTCTTTCCTTCTCATGACTTGGTCCCCACATACATCTGTTTGTGCAGCAGACCATGCCCCTGCCCAATTCTGGTGCATGACCCAGTCCTGGCCCACCTGAGTCCTTACTCCTGACCTTCCCCTTCCAAGATTAACCAAGTTAAGTCTCACGGGTAAAAGAGTAAGAACTAATTACAGCTGGACCTATGGTATGCCCATTTTTCTATATTTCTATTTGCTTCACAAAAAGAAATTAAGGGAGCTGAAGGGTAAAAACCAAGTGGAGAGCTATTACTTCTATCACAAAGGAGGCTTTTATATACTTGTATTAACAATGTTTGGGTGTCACACCACACATACATGAGACTCAGCTTACGAAAGAGAGACCCTGACGTAAACTGAATTTGCAGGATGTCCTCAGCTGCAAGAAACCAGGAAGACAGTCTATGCCAGTCTTACCATTTTGGTGAAAACAACTGAAGTCCAGAGAGAAGAAGCAAGCTCACACTGCCATTTAAGTGCAGAGCTTGGGGCTAAAACTCCCTGACTTGAACAAGTCACTAGAAAAAAAGAATAAAACAAAATCCACTATGCCTTCCTTGTATGGCTTTAGCTCTCAGCTCTGCAGCCGAGGTCTCCTGTTTCCACCTGACTGTGCTCTTTCCTGGTGTCCCTGTCTGTTGTCTGGTACTTTGCTTGAAGGATCTCAGCCTCCTGAGTTCTTGCCCATCTCCATTTACCCCTGCAAGGACTGACAGCGGGCAATGCCCTCTCCCCAGCGGTGTGACCCTGACTCGTTTCTCTTTCCATCAAGACCCTTGTTTCCTTGGGTCCCAGTCAAGACACTCTTTCTCCCCACCATGTGGCTTTAGGGTGAGGCACTCTGTCCCCCATCTAAGACAACGGTTTCCACGCCTACTTTGTTTGAAAAGGATTGACTTAAAAATGTATCTTTACATTTAGGTATGATAAAATTTACTCTTTTGGGTGCTCAGTGGGCTTTGATGAATAGACACTGATACCTACCACTGCAATCAGGGCAGACTACTGAGGGCTAACTTTTAAACACATGCTATTTGTTCAGTGATATTGAATTCATTCCTTATTCTTTATCCCTCGTAGTTATCTTCCAATCATATTTTCAGATCTGGGCAAGAGATCCAGTCATTGTCATGATCTGTTAAAATTTTCCAATTGTAAAGTAATGTGGAATTTTAATAGCCTTGGGCATCCTGATTGTTGACGCAATACCACTCTTCTTCAGGCCGTTTAAAACAGTGGAAACATCTCAAGGACCTCTGATACAGCTGACTACCTTCAATGAAGGCTAGACCAGGACTAAGGGCTCTGCATGGGTCTGGTCTAGGACTGGGTATAAATGTTTTCCTTGAATGCTTTCAAGTTATTCCAGGAGATCCCCCTGCAGGGACACTGGGAAATTGCTGCGAAGTTTATAGCATGGGTCTTGAAGACACGAGGTATTATTTCTGGCACAATATAAGAGAGTTTCTTCTATCAAGTCATTTTGACGGCCAAGTCGGTATTGATCTTTACATTCTCAAATATCAAAACCAACTTGTCAGCGATAAAAAAGAAAGTGGCCTGAGACCTCCCAGGAATTTCCTTTAGAAAAAAAAATTTCTTACCCTTGGCTGTCCAAATGCTCAGCATGTTAAACCTCACTTTGAATCAGCCTCTCAGATAGATAATGAGGTACTAACACAGTACAGGACGGTAAAAGAAATGGATTGAGTGAGAAAGAATTTCTCAGAATGTGAGCTGAGATATATACACAAAACCAGGCAGCAATCATTAATAAAATTCATTCTTTGGCTTCACTCTCAATCTGTCTTTCCTGCCCGGTTGGAAACAGGGATTTTTTTTACAAGGGAAGAACACATCAAACAACACATCGGAGTGGTTAATGAAGGTGTCAGACGGGAGTTGGGTTTTAAAATGGAAATCCTTTGGCAAACTGTAATAAAGATATAAGATCTTTTTTATGTATTGCAAGAATTTAAATACTTTGAGTTGCTTTCACAGAATGTCCTTAAGTTTTAATAATATCTAGACATTCTTATTTTGCAGTGAATGAATAAAGAGAAAATGTGTTATGCATTGCTATAATTAGAGAGATGCTGGCTATTTTGAAAATAAAATGAAGTAATGGCATCATAGACTTGTTTTTTTTTTAAATACATACAAAAGGAAACTTGGAGATGATCTTATTATGTTCCTTCATTTCACAGCAAGAAAACAGAGGCAAATTTACTTGTTTCCTCTAGATAATTAAATAATGACAAAGACTGAGATTGAATCAGAATATTTGGGTGCCATGGCTGAACATCATGTTAGAAGAGAGGGGTCCTACAAGTACCAGACATGCGTACTGTGCATTTTGCTATTCAACTCTGTTCTTCCCTGAATGTAATACAACAAAGAATAGGGGAGTTAGATGGGGTTTAGATCCAACTGGTAGTCAGAAAATAGATCTTAAATGGAACCGTCAGTTGGTGAGGCTACTCTGCCCAGAGAAATCAATGCTGAGAACTAAGATAACCGTACTAGGAAAAGAGAGCAGGTAGCAAGGTGAGTTCCAACACTATAACCAGCTTCTCTGTCCTACATGGCACTCTGGGCAAGGCTGGCCCTCTTGTTAGCCTTCATTACATATACATATAGAGGGAGAGAGAGAGAGATTCAGATTGCGCATCATACAAAAACTAATATAAATTCCAGTCCGATGTAACGTAAAAGATAAAACAATAATTTGGAAAAATGCAAGAGACTATCTTCATGAACTTGGGGTAGGCAAATAGTTCTTAAGAAAGACATTAAAATAATAAATGATGAAAAGGACTACATTAAAATTAAGAATTAAGAATGTCAAAAACATTACCCTTTAGAAAGTGAAAAGGCAAACCACACAATTGGAGATTATATTTACAAAATCTGTATCCAACCATGGACTTGAATCCAAATGCAGAAAGGACTGTTCCAATAAGCAGAATGCAGATGACTCAATTAAAAAAAAAATGGGTGAAAGACTTGAACAAGCAATTTATAGAAGAGGATATTAAAATAGTCAATAAACACAGGAAACAGTGCTTAACAAGTGACTGGAGAAGTACTATTAAACCACAACGCAGCACCGGTACAGCCCAACCACAGCGGGTGAAGAGAAAAAGACAGATGGTACCAAGGCTGGGGTAAGGAACGCGAGTGACAGGAAATTCAGACCCCGCTGGTTGGAGTTTAACTGGGTGCAACCATTTTGCAATTAAAAACAAAAAACACTAAAGCCAAACAGTAACAACAAAAACATGCCTTATGACCCAGGAATTTCATCCCTAGGCACAGAGAAATGTGTACACAGATGAGCCAGATCCGAGTACAAAAGTGCTCTCAGCCGCACTGTGTGTAACAGCCCAAAACAACCCAAATGTTTTAGAAATTACATAGCAAAGATCAGACACACACTACAAGGAAAAACAACAGTATGAATGAATCTCACCAAATAGTGTTCCATGAAAGGGGCCAGTCCCAATAAAGTAGGCATTGTTTCATTTCATTATATAAAGTTCTAAAATAGGCCGAAAAGTTGATGATGTCATGCCGGGAGAGTGGGTGTCACCTCTGGTGTGAGTGCCTAGAGAAGGGTCCAAGGGGACTTCTGGGGTTCTGGCCTGGCTTCTGCTTCCTCACAGAAGAGTCTGTGAAGCTGGCGGATTCACTTTGCTAAAACCCATGCGTTTGCAGTCTTCTCTGCGGATGGCATTTCTCAATGGAATTTGAAAACACAAAGCGAGGGGAGTCAGGACAGAGAATTTCTGAGACGGTAGTCCCTAGGCTCTGGTTACAGGCAATGATCCTGGGGCGTTTGCTAAAGTGACAGGTATCAGGGCTGCATCTCCAGAGAGCATTAGTATACGGCCCAGAGAAGGGTCTGTTTCGAAATAAGGTATCTCGGTAGTTCAGACTCAAATGGGTTCTTAGAGCACATCTGGGGAAATGTTGTCACAATAAGGACTCTTTCGACTTTGACACTGCGAAGCTCTGCAGGCAGCCAGCAGGCCAAGCTAATCATCAGGTTAGGAGGGCATCTTCGCTAAGATTTCTGACTTAAGAAGTTGGCATGGAAAATACACTGTTGCCGTGCCAGTCCAGGGCTTGCTATTTTCCATACTGCCGTCCTTCTTGGGGTGTTTCCCATTTAACAACCAGCTTTACAGGGACCTCGGAAGAAGGGGTTCTGACGGCGAGGGCGGAGCACTCCCTGTGCCGAAGTCGCCACCTCCAGTCAGGCGTTGACAAGAGCGCGCCATAACCATTATAACAGGAGCGTTTTTTTGTGGCCTCCCTAGAAATGCCTCCAGGGCCCAACGGACACATCCCTGGGGCTGTTTTCTCATAGAAGGCCCCAGAGGGTAGAAGTGGAGCGCTTTGCAAACTTCGCTGCAGAGCCACGCTTCCTGAAACATTTGACCTGTGTGATCTCCACTAACCAGAATCTGCCACAGCCCAGTGGCGGGGAGGAGTGCGTTTTGTGGAATTCTCCGGAGACGGGCAATCATGAGACATGCGGGGTATTTTGCAGTAAAGTAAACCATTACATGTTGTTTATCTCATGGAACAACGTTTTCAATGTAACTTCTCAATAGGCATGCACATCATGGAAACTGCTGGCTTCACGTGCCAGTGGAACACATTTCTCCGTCCAACTTTGGTTCCACCATGAGAAACTACGTTGGCAGAAAGGATGGAATTAGATGAGGTGACGGGAGCTGTCAGGGAATGGGACTTCTCCCACCCCATGACATTGGGCATGTTTTTACTTTGGCTGGAATGATAGCAAATTGGCGAGATAACATTACTGATGCTACTGATTTTTTATTTTGATTTTGTATACTAATTAAGATCTTTGAATAGCAGCAATGTGTGTCTTGACTGAGTTTTAAGAGGAAAATGATGGAGGACGTTCAGATACATTCAACACATTAGTGTGCATCCATACTTGTCTCTACCTCTCACTTTCTGGTCTTAAGACGAGAATCAAGTTCCTTCCTTCCGTGGTTCACCTGCCCACTATATTTGCCATCCTATTTTCTTTTTGGCTCTTGAGTGATCTTGCTTCGTCAATAAATCTTCTTTTTTCTCCACTGCCTTCCCTTTTTGTCTTTATGGGTTCTTTCCTATCAGCACATAAACATAGACAAGTACAACTTTTAAAAAATGTCCTCCCCATTTTTCTTTCCATTCCTTTGTTTACCCTTGTATAGCCTTCCCTGCTAAACCACCTAAAAAAAAAAAAAACTCCAAAAACCCAAAACTGTCCATTCACACTGGAATCACTTCCTCTCTATTCAATTCCCAAGGCATTGGAGTTTGGCTAATGCCTCCGTTATATCTCTGAAGTTGCTCATTAAAACTCATCAAAGCCTTCCTAGTTGGTGAATCCAATGACTAAATTTCAATTGCTATCTTAACTTGAGGTTTCTGGAACATTTAATCTTACTGATCTCTCCCTCTTATTGAAGTTCACTTCCTCTTTGGACTCAGCCACGCCAGTTTTTCCCGGCTCCCTAGTAAGTGGCAGGGAGGAATTAATTTTCCGGACCACAGCTTTCCATAGAGGGAAGGTGTTAGCCACTCTATTCCTTCCGAGATGGCGTGTGAGCGTGCGAGGGCTCTTGTGTCCCGGTGACGCAGTCCTTTAAAGGGAAGGACTCACCTGGGGGATGACACCCGACTGATGAGATAGCTGAGGCCCTGGGTTCTGTATACTAGAGGGTTCTCAGCCCAGAAAAGAAGCCCAGGGCTGTTCCTTCTCTGCCCACAGACACGAGTGACTCAACCTGTGCTGTTCACCTTCGGGTGGGCAACAGACCTGTTCCCTCTGCCCTCTCCCTCCAGTTTCTCACTTTTCCACTGGATAGGTACATCAGATCAAGCCATCAAATACTGAAAACGGACCCCTTTTGTTATTTTAGGATTATTCCCTGAGACAGAGAGGTAGTAGGAGGTCTTTAAATTTCTGGCTTTAGTCTCCAGATACGTTTTTCAATTATTACGAATCAACACCCCTTCGAGTTAGGAAATGGAGAGCACTCTAGGCGATTCAGACTTAGTACAGATGAGGGTACCCAGGTTTAACGGGTTACGCAAGTGATGAAAAGCTGGAAAGCCAGCTAGGGCGTGGTAAAGAGTCACACAGCGGAAGAGATTGCAGCGGCACTGGAAAGCTGCTACCATCCCTGGGGAGAAAGAGAAGAAGGAGGGAGTGTTAACAGAACCCAGGGGCTGGGCCTCTCTGGTGGGAGCCAGGATCAGAGAGGAAGCTGCACCTTCCACAGAGAAATGGGAACTTAGAGGCTAGAACTGTCAGGGATACTCAACCGTTACCATAAAATGCCTCAAACCATTAAGAAGGAGGGCGAGAATTCTGCTTTCCTTTCTTTCCTTCCCCTCAATCTTCCAGTAAGATCCACTGACCAAATAGCCATTCCTTGGGATTGATTCCAGGGTCTCTCAACAGGTACCAAAATCTGTTCGTGCTCAAGTTCCGTATATAAAAGGACATAGCGTCTTCATATAACCTATGCAACCCTCCCATATACTTTGAATCATCTCTAGATTACCTATACCTAGTAAAACATACCTGATCTGCAAATAGTTGTTATACTGTATTGTTTAGAGAATAATGACAAGAAAAAAGCCTGTGCTTGCTTAGCACACACACAACCACTATATGTCTAGCTGCACCACACATGTCGGGAATACACTATACATGTTGGGAATAATGCAGCATTAAGCAACTATTTTCAATCTGTGGATGGTTGAACCCCCATGTGCAGAACCCAGGGACACACAAGGCCACCTGTACACCCAGAAGTCCACTGGCAGGGGAGCATGAGAAACATCTACTACTTTACAAGCATGGCTTTCAAACTCATACAAGGGGTTGCTCAAGTTGAAATCTTCCTTTTCCTTCTTCTGGTTCCCTTGAGTCATTGTGGGGGAGCCCTAGGGTTCCCAAAGAGCACGCTTTGGAAAGTTCTGGGGTAGACTGTCTCACTGCTGCCTGTCAGTCCAATGATTTATGGGTTTATGATTCAGTGGGAAATAACTCATCAACTCCGATTTGAAATAAAAAGACATTACTGGGGTGTATTTGCTATGCCCTACGCATTAGAGTTGTCTTAATTACTAATTCATATATTCAGCATATGAACTATAATATAATCACATGTTTAAATATGCAATCATTCCTCAACTGATTGTAATAACTTGTCTATAATAAAAAGAGGTCCCCCTCCATTGCTATGTTGAGTAAATGTTAAATTAATCATGGACACATGCCAAATCTGCTTTGAAAAAAGCAAATAAATTGCTTTTCTAAGGCTGAATCATGCTGCCTCTCTTCCAAGAGCATTTTTGTAATTACTTCTTTGATTACCCAAGTGATGATATCAAGATGGATTTTTGACCTTCATACCAGGCCTTTGTGTGTGGATACATTGGGAAAGATGGCCGACGGTTTAACACTCCACGCAAAGGGCAACCCTGCGAGCAGGGCCCCAGTTCCCTAACAGACTGAACGGAGCCTCTAATGGGAAGACGAGGTAACAAAGGGAGAAGTCTTGGCAGGAAAATTACTTTGCTTTGAATCCTAATGGATATTTTTGAAAAAGCTAAGATTTCACGTTGGGGTTGTTTCAAATGTGAAGAGATTCAAAAGTAATACAAAATTCACTGTGACATGTAGTTATAAGAGAATAAAAAGTGTAGATGTACACCATGTGCAAGAAAACTCATTAAAATCACACTGTCTTAGAGATTCCACAAATCTTCAAACATTTCTCAGGGAGATTCTTCCCCGTCTTAGGGAAACAGAGTGTGGGTTTGGGAGGAGGTGGGGAACTTTTATGTAATTGAGTCTATCTATCTCTTTTTATAGATGAGGAAACAATTTCATAAAGAAGTGAAGTGACTTATCTATGCACGTATATCAAACTGCATTGTAGCAAACTGCACTGTTTTTTTTTTTTTAACTAGTTTAACACATGTATTACATTGCTATTTTGGGTGGAAACTGATTTAAATATGTAATTCTGAAATCAAAGGCATTTTTACTTTGCCTTTTGATTCAAAATCCTTCTTCAGCTCTGCTTTCTCTGGAGACTTTCAAGTTTCCCACAACTGGATTCATTCAAGAATGTTGCTTGGATTGTGGAAAGAATGAACTAATCTTCCTGGGATGAGAACCTCTTCTTTTAGGATGAGAAGTCAGACATAAGAAATTTCAATACTGTGGTTTGCAAAATTGAACATACTTTTTGGAGAACAAAGATGAGAAAGAAAGTTTTTTTTTTTTTTGCTTGCCCCATATCTTAGACAAAGCACTGCAGAAGGATGTGTTAAAGATGGGAAATGAATCAAGAATCTCTTTCTATGTGATGGTGGAGGCGATTCTTTGAGTCTCTGAGTATCACTATCAATTCAGAGTATTTATGCATCCGACCTTAAAATGTCTGAATAGTCCCTTTTCTCTAGTCTACTATCACTCAGGTAAATGAATGCTCATAGATTTCTCTGTGGGAAGTTACTACAGCACATACCTGTCATCTTGTTATACAGTCTTTCCCTCTGGAGACCCAGCCATTTTTTCAGTCAACCAGTTCCAGGTCTAAAAACGTTCCAAAGAAACCCATGAGTGAAGACTCGTCATAGCTTCTCTTTTTAAAACTGAGTCATTTAAGGATCAAGCAATAAATCAAGCTGCCAAAAATCTGGATTACAGTACACAGCAAGTCCACTTATTTGCTGACCCACCCAGAGGTCATTTCTCTAGTTCCCTAATGTAGAATGAGACTGACTTTCTGGGAAGTTTCAGCAACTTACACCGTTTGGCTTTGGCCTATGGGATTAGCACTATCATGGTGGAGAAGGTCAAGTGGAAGATTCTGAGATGATTCCTGATCCAGCCAAGATATCAAATCAAAACCGGCAAGGAGGGGATATGGTGGATCATAAAGATTATTCCCACTCTTAAAGGTCTCCATTAATTGAGCAGTCTGGTTCCTGCAGAAACTGCAGGGTCTTGGAGAATCCCTGTAGGCAGCTCGGCTAAGAAGTAGCCCTGACTGCAACTGCTAGTTTGGATGAGGTCTCTTCCAGAGCAGATAAACAGGGCTGTAAGGCATGTGGTCACTAATTCAGTGAATGTATTTTTCCCCTCTCAATTGGGAAAGAGTGAAAACAGTTCTCATTCCCATGAAATGAATAATAACATACACTTATAATTTTGTCCCAGAACTAAGCCAACTGTCCTATTCACTATTATATTGAAGATATCTGAATTATCTGGATAGTCTAGAAAACATCACTTTGATCTGTCATTGATAATATCATATTAATTGGACAAAATCAGCAAGGGGTGGCTGGAGGGTGGGGATAAACCCTACTCATATTCAGGAACAAACTATTGACCCTTCAATAAAGTTTTTAATCATCCAGCAGTCATGGATCTGCCAAATATCCCCTCCAGGATAAAAGACAAATTGCTAATCTTACATCTGTAAGCACAGAGAAGGAATCACAATATCCAATAGTCCTATTCGGATTATGGAGAGGCTAAATCCGCCCCCGGGGAGAGCGGTGTGGTCTACGTCCCAGGTGAAATGGAAGACTTCCACTGTGAGTAGGGTGAGGAGCAAGAAAGGCTCTGGCAGGTCCAGGCTCCAGTGAAAGCAGGCCTTCCACCTGCGCCATTCCGTCTGGCAAACTCTGCGATACTGGCCATAAAAGTGTTGGGAAGAGATACAGTATGGGATGTACAGTAAGCCTCAGTGGGAGAATCCCAGTGCAGGTCCCTGGAATTCTACAGGCAGCTATTCCATCCAGAGCAGAGATTGAAACTCCTTTCGAAAATCAGCTGCTGGAATGCTCCAGAGCCCTGGCAGAAACAGCACGTTTGACCACGCAATGGCAAGTGATCACGGATCGAGAACTGCCCTTCAAGAGGTGAGTTCTACTCCCAAGGTTGGCCTGGTCCAGAAGCAATTCATTTTGATGAGAAAATGCTAAAATGGCATAGGGCAGACCAAGCATGAGCAGGAACAGAAGGCATCAGAAAGCCGTGTGAGCAGCCATCCAGACTCTCATGTCACCCACCACATTTACACCAGTGTCCCCCTCTCCCCACACCATACACAGTCATCTTCACCTACAGGTGGGATGGCTTGGCGTCTGTGACAGCTGCATCATAGCCTTAGTCAGGGTGGCAGCTGCATCATAGCCTTAGTCAGAGGTGGCCTTGAAAGACAGGTGGAAGGGCAGATCTTCTGGGTGGATATTTAGATGGAGACCCAGTGATCCATGTTTTAGGAAGGACATATGGGCGTGAACACAGTGTGAACATCTTTGTGTCACATGTTAATGCCCACCATGGTGCTTCCATCATTAAAACGTCACCAAACAATCAACGAGATGACATGACTTGGCCAGCTGATGTCACCAACTTTTGTGACTGGCCATCCAATGCGGTCACAATGGGAATATGGGTAAGACAGAGGCTGCACAGGGGCCCAACTGCATGAATTTCCGCTTACCAAGGCTGATCTATCGCTGCCTCTGGCGGTCCACCCTGCCAACGACTGAGACAACACTGAGCACTCAGTGTTCGGAACCCTGCACAGCAGAGCCTTTGCTGGAAGGAAGGACACTTTACAGGGACGGGGATCCACATCCTTGGGATTCATGGTCACGCCACAGAGGGCACCTACCTCCCAGAAGCAGGTGGCCATATAGAGAATTGAAATGGTGAAGGTTTAGCTGACGTGCCAGCTCAAAAGAATACTCTCCATGCTATAAGGGTAATGATTTAAAAGAATACTCTGCAATGACAGATTGCCTTCCTCCAGAACGTGGTGTATCGATCGAATTAAAGGCATTTATATTATGCTGTTCTCTCTATATGAAGACGGCAAGGATATGAGGACAAGAGAGGGAAGCAGAAGTAGACGCAATGACCCACTGGGGGATTCTGTGCTTCTCATCCCTGAAACTCAGAGCTTTGCAAGCTTTGCAGAGGTCTTGGGCACCGCAGGGAGTGTGTTCTCCCCAGGAGGCCCAGAAAGTGTCACATCGCACTGTGAACTACAGCTGTCACCTGAGAACTTCAGGCTAATTGTGTCTGGGGACCATCAGGCAGTAAGAACAATGATCATCTTGTCAGAGGAAATCGATCCTGACCAGCAGGAAGAGGTGGGTTGCTGATACACAGCGAGGCAGGCGTGACATCTGGGGACTTCACTGCCCTACTTGAGTGCCTTGTGGTTCTCTCTTGTCTGTCTGTAACTAAGAATGGGCAGGAGCAGTGACTCCGCCTGGGAAGGATATGACCACTAGGAGCTCAGATTCCTTAGGAATTAGATTTAAGTTATCAAGTCACTGAGGAAGAGGGGAAATTTAGAATGGGTAGTTGAGGAGAGAGACGAGTACCAGTTGTAGCCTTGAGATCAACTACAGTAACAAGGACTCTAATTGTTCCCCCTGACCTCTGTCTTCCAAGGAGATGAGTCCCCCTCCACCAAGATCCCTGGAGTGCTCCATGTGGCCCCAGGGTGCACAGCTACGATCTCAGAAGTGCACTCCTCTGCTTCCCCTTCAGGAAAGAACTTGCTCCCAGCTGGCAGGAACGTGGGGAGTTGACAGCCCACTGTGTGAACTCCTTCAGATTTTGAGCTGAAATTACACTCTTTTTTGGAGTGTTCTCCAAGAAATGACTAAGCATCCTTTGAATTCTGAAATTCAGGGGTAGGGACAATTATACCTTTCCTAACTACAAAACAATCTCTTGTTTTCTCTCTCCAAAGAGATGTCTAAAACTACTTCTTGCGCAGACATGCTAGAACTGCTTACGTATACTGGACTATATTCCATAAGAGAACCGCGTTTTAGAATTAGGCCAATGTGGATTTGAGGCTCAATTCTGCCAATGGTAAGGTGTGATATTTGCAAGAGACTTAACATCTCTAAGCCTCAGTTTTTCTCATCTGCGAGATGGAGAGAACAGAAATGCCTGCCTCAGTTTGTTGCAAGCGCACAGTGAGGTTTGAACAATAAATTAAAAGCATCCATCCCGATGCCTACCATACAGTGAATGCTAAAGAGATAAATTTACTCAGTACAGCAAGTCTCAGAATGGCTTACAAAATGGGCTGTCTATGTGAAGGCTGGAGCCTGGTCTCAATGCAAAAAAATACCATAAAGCATTCAAAGTAATTATTTTTCAAAGGCAAAGGGGGAGGAGGCATAGTGGTATTTACGTAATGAACCATAAATGTTGACAAAGGAAGTAAGGTTTTCATTTGCCCCAAGAAATATCACCCCGCCCACCCTCCTGGAAGAGTCAGAGGTGAGTCCTAATGAAATACCTCGCATTACAGAGCACTTTCTCAATCACTGCAGGTTGAACCACGGACTGCACACTAGCCTGAAAGGACCTCAATCGATACTAGTTTGGGTTGCTTAAAGAGGTCACTGGCAGAATCAGTTTTTGTTTTTAAAAAAGGCAAGGGAATTTAACACAATTTAGCAATTATTCCTGGGTCTCTAACCTCATAACTGCAAGCTTAGCTACTGTTGCAAACAAACCTCTTACAGATGACTTTTGAAAAGAAACAGAGTAAGCAGTTGCATTACTGAGGTCAGAAATACAGCGCAGAGAGCTGTAGATGTGCAGACGGCGGGCAGGCAGGCGCGCTGCAGGAGTGGTCCCTGGGACCCAGTGACATTGTTGCACGGGGGGTCAAAATCTCTGTCACTGAGACCACCTGGATGGGAGTGAAAATGGCCCCCTCTAAAGAACCATGTTCAATGGCACAAAGACACTAATTAATCTCGAAGGAGGCCGAGGAGAGGTCGATGTTTTACGTGAATGATAAAAGAATCTGTGACTAAATTAATTCAGTGACTTAAATGGATGCTTCCCATCTTTCTGGGCCGGGGAAACAGAAGATCGACTTGTATTTGGGCACAGGTGGTATTTTCTGACCCTACTCTTGTGAAAACATACGGATGAAAACGTCAGTAGGGACAGGGCCTGTGAGTCAGAGACCACTGAGTCTTTCTTGAAAAACGCGGGCGCTGCCATCTACCCCGCTGGCTGTGACTCCCATCATTTGGGACCCATTGGTGATTGCAGTGAGCGATGCCAGGCAGTGTGTTTTCCGGTTTAAAGAAAGTCTCCATTTTGTTAGCAGCAGGAAGGACTGGGAAATTACCCATGAACAATGTGGGGTTTTTTTACAGCCTGGGGCAGAGCTGCGGATAAAGTGGGGATTCAATTGCCAGCAGCATCATTATTTCAAGGATTCAGGAATTACTTTAGTCCTTTCGTAATACATTCAAAATGTAAGCCACTGCAAATATCAAAGGTGTACCTGCCCAGCTGGGGTGTGTGTGCGTGTTTGTGTATAGGTCTGCATAAATATTCATATGCATGTGCTTCTGACTACAGGCTGCAAGATCACAAAGAGGGAAAGAACACGATATTGGTATAAGTTAAGGCACTTTACCTCATAACTTGGAATCATAAGTTGAAATTAGTTTTCCCAGCTGTGGGAGTTTTTAAAGTGATAAACTACCCAAACCTGGTAAGTATCTTCCAGTCAAAAGAGGACAGTGTTTTGCTAATGTCGTTAACATCCTTGCCAAACATGAACATGAGTGCCAAGAACAACTATGGTTCAGTCCCAGTTTGGGAAGTTTAGTTAGTTTAATCTTGAAAATGTGTTCTGGATACTGAGTTAGAAGATCCTCAGATACGTTCTTAAAATCCTTCGATATTATTCTCCTTGAAATACAGACAAGGGTCAGCAGTCTGAGAAAGGTGATGTATTCAAGGTCACACAGTGGTGGGGCTGAAATGAAAGTCAAATCGGTTTGCATCCCAATCCCTGCATTTTTTTCAAATGGATTGAAATGCACACACATACACGCACCAGTGAGAGGGTGAAGGGAGCAGGGAGAGACAGAAATTGTTTCATTCCACCCTAGCCTAGAGGTTAGAATAGTGGTGAGTATGTAGCGAGAGCTCAATAAATATTCCCAATAAATACTCCTGCAGTGAATGAGTGGGTGACTTTGCCTCCAGAAATGTCTATCTCTCCTCCACTTCATCTTTCCTCCAGGGCATTTCTACTTCATTTCCTAGAACACACACACACACACACACCCACCCCACACACCCCAGACCGTTGGACTTTTCAAAACATTGATTGGTTGGGCTGTTTCTTTAACAATTGAAATCAACGAAGTGTCCCCTATCTGCAGAGACAATTTGAGAGTGGAGGCAGCCCAATTTCGAACAAGGTGTGTCCCTAGTGGAATAGTATAAAAATTCAATAAAACTTAGTGTTTGGTTCAGCGAAATGCAGACCAATAATGTCTAATTTCTGCTGGATAAACACAGAATCACTGAACGCACGGGCAGAAGGGGCCTGAGAGATCAGTTGTTAGCAGGCTTCTGTGGCACTTCCAGCAGCAGCCTCCTCACTGGTCTCCCTAAACTCAGCCTGGCCCCTCCAGTTCTGTCTTGCGGTTGCAGCCAAATTGATTTTCTTAAAAATACAAGTAAGTTAATTTCAGTTCCCTGTTTGAGACCTTTAGGGGCACCCCACTTCTCTTAACAACAAAACCATTTTCTGAGCCCACAAGCCCCTAAATGCAAAGGGAGGCACGGGCCAGACCACGCCCCCTGCTCCGGCCCGGTGAGCAGCCTCCATTCCACCAAGTCCACACTCCGAGGTGCCACAGGGTCTCTGCTCAGGCCGCCCCGCCCTCTTACGGGGTACCACGCACTTCCTCCTCATTTATCCTACTTGCCTTTCAGATCGCTACAGGATCGCGCTCTCGAATAAGATTTCTTGGACCCCGTGAAGAAAATCTGGCATGTGTGGTTTGCAGGCTCATGAACTCCTCCTGTTCCTATACTTCGAACTGATTATCTCAGTTTGTTTTTCTAAATAGACTCGCGTGAAACGGCACGAGTATTGGTCTCCCGGACTAGACAGTCAGTTTCATGAGGGGCCGAGATGAGCTCTGTTGTTGCTCATCAGTGTATCCCCAGAACAGCGCTCACCACACAGTAGGCGGTCAGCAAGCACGGGGTAAGTTGGTTACCGGGCAGCACTCTCAGCCTTGCTTTCAGGAGAGTCTACCTTGACGGCACTCTCTGTGGGGCACCCCGCTGTCGCCCCAGGGAGCCTCGGGACCTAAATGGCACACCTGTGCTAAGTCGGACCTGAACATCATTGGCTCCGCGCTGCGAGCCGGCACCAGAGGAAACATCCCTCGGCCGAGAGGGGTCAGAGGGGGTATCCTTCCAGAGGGGCTCCGAGTCCCGTGGCAAGAGACTGAGTCTGATGAGGGGGAAGGCCATAACTGAAGCTAGGAAAGCAATGTTAGAAGTCAGGCTCTGTAGCCAATGATAACATAATAATAATAATAATAATAAGTGACAACAAAATAATAAACAAACCATCATCGTTATATCATCATCATCGGTAGCAGCGGCAGCTGATGATTCCAGCCCCAGCCTTTGAGACTGTGGCTACTGCTGGGAAGAAGCCACCCTTCCCAGCTGTGATTTGTCCTAGACTGGGAAACGTGTATCTGTGAGTGTGATAAATGATTGTTCCATGTCCCTGAGTTTTACAAAGTAGCCATAGCAACTGGAAGACGAGATAGTTTAAAAGGGAAAAGGCAGAAAAGGACACCAACTTTAAAAGCATCCCTACTATGTTCCTTTGGAGACAGGCTATATTAACTCATTCACTAGATAGGTAAATAGGTAGATAGATAGATAGATCCATATACCTTCTACATTCTTCTTGTCAGGAATGCTGCTAAGTGTATTTTATTTAACTAGGATAACTCTACGGAGGTAGTACATTATTTCTATTTTCAGGAAACGCATTTCATACACGTGAACTTTATTTGCCAGCATTGGTATAGATTCAGTGCTCAGTATTTATACAGAGGGAGCCCGTAGTCCTTGGCCATTCATTCATAAAATGGTGAATTTCTTAAAAATTCCCATTCTGTTGGCAACAATTATCACGCACCCTGCTCAGATGTGTCTCTGTAACATGCACACTGTACTAGTCACAAGGTTTCCAGGGAAGACTCGCTTATTCTGTTCTTTTCACCTCCCTGGGCATGTCCTGACCCAGCCTCAGAGATGACGGACGTAGTGTCCAGCCAGGCTCGGACTCCCGTGTTACCACACTGGCATCGGCAGCGTACCGCCAGTGGAGGGGGCGGCTCAAGTGGCAGCCACCCTTCAGGCCTAAAACGGCTCTGCCTAACTGTACCTTGAACCTGACTTAACAGCTTCATGCTCTCTCAGCTGTACTCTCACCCTTCCCTCTGGATTTCACTCCATACGCTTACCGCGACTTTCTCCTTGTCCGATGTGGCTGCCCAAGAGCGGGCCTTATCTCTCCAAGGCCTTCACTCTTTCAGTTTGATTCAGTTCATTCATTTACGAAGTGTATCCTATGTCAGCTGTATCATCACAAATTAGAACATCTCTTCACTCTGTGGGCCTTTTCCCAGGAAGCACCTGCTCATCTGACTCGCCGGTTTCAGCGTGGTGCTGAGACAGACTGTGTTTCTCCCCGAGTCGACCCAACACCCAAAGAAGCAACAGGGATTGTCCTGTGACAGTGTGGGACAGAAACTATGGGATTTAGTGAGTCCTTTTTCACGTCAGGCTACCTGGGTGCAAATCTCAGAACTGCCTTTTATCAGCCGTGATACCTGAGAAACCTCAGCTTTACATGCCATTTTCATTCCACAGGAAGCCAGGACTCTGGGCCACTGACCTGTAAGTGAGGGCTGTTTAGATGGTACCTGCTCACACTTGGGCACATCTAAGGCTGGTGCAAAGTGAAGCTGGATGCCATGGGTCCTGGGGAAGAGGGCTGAAGATCCCCGTCAATCAGATCTAGCTAGTGCGGTGTCTAAGATCAGAGACCCCAGAGGTTGTGATCACACACTATGGGCCTGCCTTCATGTTCCACCCCTGCTGATGACTGGCTCCACTATTTTTGGCAAGCAACCCAGCCTCTCCTCCTATGAAATGAACGTAAGATGCCACCCACCGATAATGCCATGTAGGTTGAGCTAATGTCTGCAAAGTACTTAACGCAGTGCCTGGCACACCCTGAGCATTCTGATCACTCGTGTGCAACTGATGCTCTGTGATACCACCCTGGGTTCTTCACCGCCCCACGGAGGAGAGTGGGGTGCCAACAGCAGACATCTATTCAGCTGTGGACTCGGCTGTGGCCATCTGGCAGGCAGTGTCTGGGAGTGCTGGAGAGTGAGGTGGCTTCTATGTGGGGATCAGCAGCATCTGCTTCTGGGAGAGAAGCTCTCCCGGATCCCTGGCATGTGCTCCACTCATAAATTCTCCCAGAAATGGGGACGCAGCTGAGCCCTGCCATTTGTGGGAGCAGGCACACTCCCGTCCTCCCTGCTGTATCTGTTTGGAGCTGGGGCCACAGCACCATTTGGCTCGACATGCAGCTGCTGGCTCATAATGATTTTCCCAGCAGAGTCCTTGCAGGCTTCCCTGTCATAGTTCCTAGAGGAGAAGGAAGCCTATTGTGCGAAGATAGCCACAGAGAACGCAGTGCTTATTCAAACCGGTTTAGGTAATTTGATTTACTTCTTTAAAAACATTCAGCGACTCGGGTGGCAGGCAAACACGGTTTACCAAAGGTGTCCCTGCCCTAATCCCTGGGAAGTGCGAACATGTTGAGTTCAACAGCACAAGGGACTTGGCTGATCTAATTAAAGGTATTGATAATAGGGGAAGAAGGGGAAGGGGCAAGTCAAGGAACATGTATAAATGGCCCATGAACAAAGACAATGGGGGCAGGGCTGAAAGTGGGGAGTGGAGGGTGGGAGGGTAGGGGAGAGTAATGGGGGAAAAATGGGGATGACTATAATTGAACAACAATAAAAAATAAATTTGTATAAACAAACAAAACCAACAGTCAGCAACAGAGGGTAACTTGGATTGCCCACGTAGCCCGAACCTAAGTACATATTTCTTTAAAAGTAGAGAATGTTCTCCAGCTGGGGACAGCAGGCTGCGTAGGAGGGAGAAGTTGGAGTGACTCAAAGTTTGACAGGGACTCAACTCTCTATGGCTGGAGGTGGTCGCATGGAAAACATGAGAAAAAATGTGGGCGTGACTGAGGATCGAAGACAAGTCCCAGCTGACAGCACCGAGGAAACAGGGACCTCAGTTCTACAACCGCAAAGAACTGGACTCAGCCAACAGCCTCATTGAGCGTGGAAGCGGGTCATTCTCCAGAGCCCCCAGGTAAGGACCCAGGCCAGGCGACATCTTGGCCTTGAGAAACTCTAATCGGAAGGCCCAAGGGAGCCCACCTGATCATCTGACCTACGGAACTGCAGGATAAAACACCTGGGCAGTTTCAGGCCACCGTGTCTGTGGTAATTTGCTGTGGCACCTATAGGAAAGGAACACAACTTCTAAAATTCAATCTCCGATTTTTTAAGACAGTGTTAAGAGGGCCTGTCTGGGTCCAGTGCTGATTTCCCTCTAGCACCGCGCTCTTCACCCCTCCCGGCCACGGCACATGTCCCTCACCATCACCACCTCTGACTGCCACTCTCCAGCCCGGGCTTCCTCAGTGGGGACATCGTTGGGAGTTGGGATAGGAAACTGTTCACCGCATACAACATTGTTTCATGCATCACAAGACATTCGGCATTCTGGACTCCTTGGGTCCTAAACACCAGTGGCATTGCTCAGTCACTGTGACAACAACAAAAAAAATAATCCCTTGCGTGTGTCCGGTTGGAGCATCCCTGTAAGCAACATGTAAATGTTCGACCGGTATGCCTTGAACAACATCCGGTGCCAGGAAGTCTTGGGATGCTGGATAATCTGAGTCAACAAAAAGAGCTCCTGCCTTGGAAGGAGGTAGCTTGTAATGTGATTGATTTAAAAAGAATGTGTAGCACCCAGGCCAGGTAGCTCCGTTGGTTAGAGTATCATCCCAATGTGCCAAGGTTACAATTTCTATTCCTGGTCAGGCCACAGACATGAATCAACCAGTGAATGCATAGTAAGTAGGACAACGAATGGCTCTCGCGCACGCGCACGCGTGCTCTCTCTCTCTCAAATCAATAAATAAAAATGATTTTAAAATATGTAGACAAACAGATGAACACACAGGTAGTTTTAAATGCTATGGAAGATAAAAGCAGGATAACACGGTGGAGCATGGAGGGTGCAGTATATGCTTTGTCCAGAGCGACCATAAGCGGCCAACCTCCGGAGGCTGCACTGAGCTGAGACCTAATGTTGAAAAGGAGCAGCCACCTCAAGGTGAAGAGGAAGAAAATCTGGGGCAGAACAATGAGCAAGCTCGAAGTCCTTTGAGACCGAGAAAGCTTGGTGTTTACGAAGGTCGGGAAGGTCGGTGGATGTGGAGCAGAGTGAAGAACCTGGAGAGACACGTGTGAAGAGGCATGAGAAGCTGGTTGGGCCGGATTGCGTGTCACCGTGGGCTGTGGTTGGAAACTCCTATTTAATCCTGCGTTCAATGGCATCCAACAGGAACTGTTTTTCTTTTTTTCCTAAACGTTTTTAGCATTTGTTGTGGACAAATTTCAAAGCTGAATTGGTACAATAGTGAAATAGTGCAGCAAGTTAGCCTGTGTTAATGTAGGTAGTCACGCAGCTTTCCAAGGCCAGTCTTACCTACCCCGACCCCATTCACGGTCTTCAACCCAGATTACTCTGGAACGAATCCCAGGCATAATAAAATGCCACCTCTAAACCTTCCCATTTTAAATATTCTAACTGCAACAACTTTTTAAGTATCCCATTAATGTCATTATTAAACCTAAATTGAATACAATTATATAACACTCTCAACTCTGTTGCAGGGGTTTAAATGGCAGAATAAAGTAGTCTGGCTTTACCTGTTCGGAGCCTCCCCTTGGTGGAAGTGGAGGCAGGGAGACCGGTGAGGAGGCTGTGCAGCCTTGGGTGGGCGCCCGTGTCAGCGGCACCGGGTGATGGTGTAACTGTGGGCTGGAAAGGAAAAAGAGGGATCAAGGGTGATTCCCACAGTTTTGGTCCAAGTGACTGGGGGAGGGGACCGGGATATCCACAGACCAAGAAAACTAGTTTGGGGAGAGGGATCCGTGAAGTGACAAGCTCCAACAGCGGCTTTTCTGCATGTGTCATGTACTTCCTGCCTTCACCATCACTTCTACTGTCTCCTACACCGTCCCTGAAATGCTCCTTGGCAATTGAGGCCAAGTTCACATGCTTTCTCTTCCTTGGAGACCTAGATTCTCCATGTAATAGCTTATGCTGTTTCTGTCTATGCCGAATCTTAAAAAATCTCCATAAACGCATGTGTTTAAAAATCTTACGTAGCGGTGAAGACCTCGTGACAGAAAACAACTGCGCCCACATCCCGGCTCTGCCGTGCAGTCAGTCTCTGACCTTGGGCAAGTTCCTCTCATTCTCTGAGCATCTCTTTCCTCAGCTGCCAAGTGAGGCCTTTTCTAGCTCCCGCGTTGAGTGGTTGAACCATCTGCGATCTAGGGAATAGAAGGCGTGACTGTTCAGCACTCTTGTTGTGGTTATTATCATTGTTGTTTTACAGTCTCACTGAGGGAGAGGGTGATGGCTTTCAACTGGGATCGCGGCACCTGTGCTGGGCTCTGAAGGCAATTGGGCACTGGCTCGGCAATCGGGCGAGGAAGGTGCCGGGAAAACAAACCGCTGAGCTCCAGACACTTAATAGCTCTTCCACGATAATGGGCGGGAGGCTTGAACTTAATCCACTCCAGGCCTAAAGGAGCCAAGAGCAGGCAGTACTTGAAGCTTGTAGACTCTCATATTAGCCCAATTTGTGTGAACGACCTGCCTCTCCTGCCCCCGCATGTACATGCATGTGCACGCACACACCTGCCACATGGAGGTGTGTTTGACCTATTACTTGGGTAATTAAAGCTTTGTTTAAAAGTTCAAGAGACATCTCAGGATTTCACTATGCAGAAATTTTATTACAGCCACCTCTACACCCCAATTAGGCGGCTTGTAGCGCAGCTGTGAGAAGCAGCCCGGTTTCCGCTGGCTCTCAGCATCTCATTAACGACATGCCTTCCTGGTGGGTCACAGAGGGAGGCGATGTCTTCAAACAGCGTTGTTAGCAGATGGGTCACAGGCTCTTCTTGTCTGAGCTGCAAACTTCTGTAAGGGCAGGAGGCCCAGGACCGACACAAATCTGGGTGTTCACGTGGGTAGATCACAGCTCACTTCACCTCTCTCTCCATCAATCCTGTTCTCAGGTCTGAGTTTGGATCCAGATCCTAATACTGACTCATTCAGAACCGTGGGGAGGCCTCTAAACTTCTCCAAACTCTCAAGATTTCCCCTGAGGCCAAAAGCAAGGAAGGATGAGGCCTTCTAGGTGGGATCGCTGTAAGGATTAAGAGGTTGTTTGTAAAATGCCCAGCGCAGTGCCTGGGCCACTGTTTGTAGTTAAAAGTACATTCCTTCTGGTCTTCTTATCCTCCTCTATGACTAGAGGAGCCTGGCCCCAGCAGAATATTATTCAGCAATAAAACCCATGGCACGAACAAATAAAAATCACACACACTTAACCGTCCTTTCTGAAAGCAAGTTTGCAATTTAGAAGTCTGTCTAGAACACTCACTCTTCAGAGCCACGGACTTTAAAAACTGCCAAATGAGTACCAATGGGTCACTTTAGAAGTTAAAGATCAAAGACAGAGGTAGTGAAAAAAGACAGTAAACCATAGCCTAAAGTGAATATAAACTTGAAAGTAACACGCCACTACAGTACTTTAAGTCTACTTGGCAAAAGCCACTTCTACCCTGTTACCTTGTCATCGTCTCACGGCCCTTGCACAGCCTGTTTGCTTAGGAGGAAGTTGAGACTCCTAGGGCATCAGCAACTTGCCTAAGCTCACGCAGACAGAGGGTCAGGGCAGGCTTGTGTCGCCGGTGTGAGACAGATTCAAGACAGCAACACTTTTGCATGATGCAGAGCAAAAGATTTTTAATGATGTACTACTTTGCATTAATCACCAGAGATTCCTTGGTTGTCTGTTACTAACTATTGAGCTAATAATGTCACTGACTCCATGAACTCTGAGTCCCAGCCACAAGCTGGATGCTTCCGTGCCCTTCAGGAGCCCACAGTGAACAGGTATGAACACACTGTCCCACATCAGGCCAAGATGGTACAGTGGTGAGGGAAGGGGGCGGTGCTGAGAGGCGCGATGACCTCACCGTGTCTGCAGGCGAAGCCCGGTGCTGTCAGGAAGGGGCTGTGCTTTCATTACATTGAGGGGGATGAGCCACCAACCAATGAGCAGCAGGAGCAATGGACGTCCCCTTGTCTCCCCGCAGAGAGACCCAGTCACTTACCAGTCTTGGGAATGGAAAGTTCCATGGGAAGCTATGAATCACCTCTTTTACACGGAGAAATCTGGGGTGTTAGTAGCATCTCTTTCTCTCAGTAAAATATTTGTTTGTTTTATGGTGGAAAATTTAGAAAACAGAACTGTCTTGATTCCATTTTCTAGTAATAGTCACTGGGAACATTCTGGTGTTTCTCTCTCTCTGATTTTATTTGTATATATATTTGTTTATGTGTCTGGACGCATGTTATCTACTTTATGCAAACTTAGACTTCACAGATTTCCAATCATTATTATTTAACTATTCTCCAAAATCATGCTCTGGGATGTCCTCATTATAACGTTATTGCCATAGTTAATTACCATTCTCACTGTGGATTTAACAGGATGCCCTTCATCACTCCCACGAGGGGCGGGGCTGCACTGCAGGGAGGTAAGGACCACGCCCCTCTATTCCTGCACCCCCACCTCCCCAGCCCCTCCGCCAGGGTCCTGCCTGTTGTACGCACCCAGTCCGTCAAGTAACTGACTTCGGCTACATTCGTACATTGTAATCATCACATTATTTTCACACACACACACACACACACACACTTTCAGTCTTGCAGTGAAACATTTTCAGCCTAAACCTTAAGTCTGGTTCTTTACTGTTTAAAAGTTAATTCATGAAAAGTGGATTTTTAAAACTCAAAGGCCAAGGTAAACTTGCAGTCCTTTGATACGTGTTGCCAAGTCTGCATCGCGCTGAGGCTGTAAACATGCTCCTCCTCTCGCCATGAATGTATGGCAGAGTCCTTTCCCTGCTCGCCTGCCAACGGTGGGTATTGTCTGTTTTTAAATCCTTGCTAATTAGAGAGGTAGGAAATGGTATCTTGTTTCATTAATGAAGTAAGGCTGAACATTCGCTTATGAGTTTATAGTCATTTTAGCTCCTCTATGAATTCTGTTTTTGTATTTTTTAATGTGACTTTGAGCCCTAGATTATGAATATTAATGTAAATAGAACTGCGCATGATACATAATTGGCTACATGTTTCATATATAACTGTATAATTATGTGTGTGTATATATCTGTATATAGATAGATAGATAGATAGATAGATAGATAGATATGTACTAGCTATTGGGAAAAGCCAAGTTTGGGAATCATTATGTGTGTGTGCATAGGTTTTAAAGAAGGATACAATAAAATAATGCAAGCAAGTACACTAATCCTTGAACTTGTTCTTTGCAGTTGTGAGAGATAAATAATATACAGGGCTGGGAAGCACATAGGATTGCAATTAAGAGCACAGACTCTGGATAAAGGCTTTCTGAGTTCAAATCCTGGCCTCTCTAATTACTGGTTACTGGGTAAATAAACTAACTTTAGTAAATCTCAGTTTCTCAGCCTAAAAAAGGGGGGAAGTTAATTGTGCCATGTGCTTCTTGTTGATGTAATGAAGATCAAAGTTTTTAGTCACTGTGTATACCTAGAAATTGGCTGACACATAATATGTTCAATTAATTGTAGCTAGTTGACAAAGTAAGCAAGCAGATTCGTTAAATACACCTCGTCATAATTACGCAGAGGGCATGCCCGGAGCTGTGTGACAGAGAATGACTGTCAGGGAGGGAGGCGGGGAGAAAGGTGGCGGTTCAGAGATGATGGCCAAGGAAGGTGTCTTTGCGTCAGTGGCTGGATGGGGACAAAGCTGGGCAAACAGCAGGGAACGGAAGGTTCGGACACAGGGGCCAGCATGTGCCAAGGGAAGAAGCGAAAGGAGGTCAGTGTGGCTGAGGAGCAGCAAAGGAGCGGGAAAGTGGGACGACAGTAGGTGGAACAAGGGGGCCGAGGCCTCGTGGACCATTAAAGAAGCCCTTTGATTCAATTCAGTCTCGTAACAGAGGACATTCACCCTTTAAACATGGAAGTTGAGAGTTTAGGGGAAATACATAGGAGATGTTTTGAATCCAATTTATTGTACATATTTATAGAAAGACCACAGACTGCATTTTTAACACCAACACTCATGGATGTCTCTCAAGTCCTGATAGAGCTAGAATTTGGTTACAACCCTCTGCACAGAGAATTGGCCATTTTTAAGCAAGATGCAAGCGGGAAGCCCCTGAACCCCTCACGTCACAGGACAGTGGTCACACTGCTGTCAGTGTCCCCCAGATCACAGGTGCCACCTCCCTGCTTCCCAGAGCCTGGCAACATTCTTGTACCCTGTCCTAAACTGGCCCAGCTTATTCTCCTGTCTCTTCCGTACTTTAGCCATTGGGATTACATCTATTTTATGGTTGTGGTTTCACATCGTTAGAACCCAAAAGGCAGCGGCAAGAATGTTCACCGTGAAGGTTAATAATCATAGAAAGAAGATGGAATAAAACATAAACATTGTTTGGCGCAGACGCCTGTATGAGGAGGCTCAGCTCAAACCAGCTTCCTCCGCTAAACTCGTATTTCATTAAACCTGGACAGACGGCATCTCATTTCTTCTTTAATCTAATGTACCACACTGGCCTGTAAGTGGATGATATAATACTTTCATCTTTATCCCAGGATTTGAGGGAGGTATTAATCAGTATATTTCTTCTTTAATCCGGGAACATCTGTATAGCAATGATGTTAACTGCCATCCACGGAAAATGTTGCTATTCTAGTAATACATCCATCAAGGTAATATTGCTAATGCTTTTTTTCTTATTAAAAAAAAAACATGCTGTTAAATACAGAGACCAGACTAACAGCTGTCAGAGGGGTGGATATTTAAGGAGCTGGTTGAAAAAGGTGAAGGGATTAAGCAAAAACAAAACAAAACAAAACAAAACAAAACTCAGACACAGTGTGATGATTACCAGAGGGAAAGGGAGTAGGGGGTAAAAGAAGGTCAAAGGGGGATAAATGGTGATGGAAGGGGACTTGACTTTGGGTGGTGAATGCACAATGCAATAGACAGATGGTGTGTTATAGAACTGTATGTCTGAAGCCTATATAATTTTATTAACCAATGTCACACTGATGAATTCAATAAAAAATTTAAAAAAATTTTTGTCTCTTATTGTACTGCCTGAATTGAAAAATGAAAGAGTTTACCTTCAAAAATAAAACAAAACAAGATCATCAGCTGACTTGCCCATCTCACTGTGTATGGTAAGGAATAAATTCAGGGTAACTGTACATAAAATACATACAAAATTGTATGTAAAAATGCAATTCCAAGTGTGAAGTGACATATAAATTAGGCAAATGGCAGTGATGAATAGCATGCAATTTGTAGAAGGATTAAATTGACTCTTAATATCAGGATTGCCTCTTATTTCCTATGTATTCTGAGGAATTTATTGAACTCTGACTTTCAATGTCTTTACAAAAGTGTAAAACAAACAAACAAACAAAAAAACAAAGCCATGAGTGGGCTAAGAGGTAGGTAGAATACTTAATTCTCTGACCACACACTGACATCATATGTTAATTTGTTAAATGGCAATTTATAGTCACCTGTAAAGGTTTAAAAAGTCAATACTCCAAGAGCAACAAAAGCTTTTCGCTCAGATCCACGTGGGTTTGAACCCTAGGTTTGCCATTTGCTAGCCGCAAAGAATTTGAATTAGTCTCATTTTCTTTTCTTTTCACTCTCCCTCACCAGTCCCCTTACATGATATAAAATGAAGGCATTGTCAGCGCCTCATTCTGGTACTGCTCTAAGAAGGAAAGAATACTGAGCTAATACATTTGAGTGGGAATTGCTTACGCATTTCTCCTTCCAACTTCACAATAATCCCAGGATGTTGGTCTTACCCATTTTCAAGGAAGGAAACTGGTATCAGCTGACTGGCCTAAAAGAATTGGGATTCAACTCAGGTCTCACTAGCTCCAAATTTCATGAACCTTCTAATGCAAAGCCTTGACTTGCATATGTAACAGCCCTTCCGTGATGCCTGGAAATTCCCTCTTGCCTCCCTCCTTGACCGAAATCCATCTCAAACAACCAGGGTACCTGGTCCTCAAGAAGAGGTGCTTGCTCCTATGCCCCGCTCTTGAGAGGATACCACTCAGAGGACCCTGCTCCTTACATCATAACAGATGGAGATTAAACCCAAATTTCACCCCTTTTTTCCAGTGCTACCCAGCCCTAAGGAACTGCTAGGTTTGGTGATATCTGTCTCTGATGTCATATCTGTAACCATTTCCCCATATATGTCTGCCACAGTGGTTAAATTCATGCTCACATCATTTCCACTGTGGACTATTAATCCCCTCCACTCTGAATATTCTCCCCTCAAAACCATCCCTGTCACTATTATCGGGGTGACTTCAGGGCTGGTGTGTCCCCAATTGTAAAGACTGACTTTATTGCACAATGACTCCAAAACCTGGACACTGAGGCCTGACATTCAGTGCGCTGGTCCTTCCCGTACCTGGTTTTCCTCCTTCCCCACACTGCCCCCTACAGGTGCCAGGTGTCACAGCCTCTTGCTCCTCCCCCCATGTGCCAACCCATGTGGATTTGTCTGCCCATGACATTCAAACCCTACATGGGCTGAAAGGCATGGCTTGAACTTTTTATGGCCTGTCTTTCACAATTTCCCTCAGACAGAAGAGTATATGGTACTTTATCTTTTTCCTCATTAAATTTAAGTTACTAATGATGTATGCAAATTTTTTCTTTGATATTAAGACTACAAGTTCCCTTTTGAAGAAGCCCTGCCGTGTCTCCAGAGATCTTTCATCTCTCCCAGTGCTCAGCCCCTGAACCTGCGCACAGATGGAAAAAATGCACACACGCACACAGAGTAACAGCTGGATGACTGGCCCATGAATGTGAGCTCTTCAAGGTCCAGAGCTCCTGGCAAAGGCCTGGACTTTTGCCACCTAGGATCCCTTTAAGCTTGGTAACTGCATCCTAAATATACCTTCTGGGGTGAAGGTGGGAATATGCCTTTGATTCACTCTCATATCTTTAGGCAGAGTCCCATCACTCAACATATCACGTGCATAGTGACAGTGATTCTGTGATTGGTTCAGAAATGGACAGTCATTCAGCTGACATCAGGGATACCCAGTGAGAGTCAAAGATCCTCCGGCCTTCACAGGGGGTGTAACTGCAACCCTCTTACAAACATTAGGGGAGATAATTCCCTAGAGCGGGGTCAACGTCAGCAGCTGAGCTGAAACGTAGAGGGAGAGAAATCCCATCCCGGTTATATCATCGGTGTCCACTCAGCTCCAAACATGAATCTAGCCAGCTCGCCCCCTCATGATTGATTTACTTGAAAAAAATAGAGTTCTCCCTGCTTAAACCCGTCTGAGTCTAGCTTTTCTGTCACCTGCCACCCACCAAGGCTTATGTGTTAAATAGGTATCGGTTAATTTTTTGAAGAGATTCTTAAGGCGGTAAACAAAGCTGCCATTGATGGCCCGAGGAGGAACCCTTAACAAGGAGCCTTTGACATGGGAGAGGGGATTGGAATATTAATACCCGTTCTCCAGTGAGGCCAGTGAATCTGGGTTCTGACCTTCGGTGAAAGCTAAACAAACAAGACTCTATCAGCTCCTCACAAGCTCCCATCAAACAGCATTGAAAGCAAACACTGCATAGCAATTAGCGTGCACATCTTTTACAGTGCAGCGCTGCTGAGCAGTGATGTATTGGGGACACCATGGGGTAAAGGCCAGGATGAGGAGCGCAAGGTTAGAGGTCAGGTTATTCAAATAATACAGGAAAATGATGAATGAGGTGGTCCTATGACGGTGAGGCGATGTTTATTTTCTCCCTGGTCCTGTGGTTCTCATCCTTTTCAATCCTCACTTTACTAGTGTATCTCATCCTCGGCATTCCCGTCTGTGAAATGGTACCGATAAGTAAATATGCGTGAACTTGAAGCAGACTGTCTGGCACTCTGGCTCCCCAGTTTAAAGAATCTCGGGCTTTTTCTCTTTACTACAGCTCATTGTAAGAAATATATGGAATCACTCAACTCAGGGCACGTGCAACACACCTACACTTCTAACAGAAGACTCAGAAAACAGTCCTTTTTCTTACCATGCACAATTCAAAATGGGATATTCTATTACCAAACAAATATTCAAAACAAAATATTCTACTCTGACATTTTCATTTTACGATGGCCATGATCTACTAGACTGACTGCATGCCCACCAATGGGTCTTGCCCTCCGTATTGGAAAACATGACCCTCGATAAACATATGGCGCAAAATGCATTCCAGGTAAATGCCCATGGCATCTAAGCAGAGCCTCATTCCTGGATTTCAGTAGAGCCTCCTACCCGAGTGAGCAGGCTGTGCCTCAGCTGCCTTTTACGTTCTCCTGTGGTCCCAGGCTCAGACCAATGGAAGCAGCCTGGTCCACACCCCCTTTGTCCCCTGGACACGCCTCTTATCCTCACCCCGCTTCCCTGCTGTTTCTTCCCACCTGCTTGGCTATGGCAGAGGACTCATCCAAAAGGAAGGAACTGCCGGGGGCTGAGCATCTAAAGGCTCTCACAGTTTTGTTTGTTTGAGAATCTCTCAGGGAGCCTTAAAACATTCTCAGATGCTCCCAGATTGTCATTCTCTAGGTTTGGCAGAGGCTCTGGAGTCTGAATGTTTATAAAACACCCAGGGGTTTCTGATGAAAGGGAAGGGGCTTAGTAAACTTGGAGAAACACTTCCCGTAATGGAGAACACAAGATTACCCTCGGTTCTGTTTGAAGCTGGAGCTGTGGAATCATGTCATTTACAGCCAGCGACAAAGGTGCGAAGGTCCCCTTAAATCTGAGGGGTGAAGGCGGAAAGGGAGAAGAGGCAGGCAGCCTGTCCTTCGCGTAATCCAAAAGTAGAACGGGAGAGACCACACACACAGCCGGTCCCTGTCTGCCCGTGACCCTGTTCCCCTTCAGACGCGCTGGCTCGCTTTGGTGAGCCAGACAGGTGGCCGTCTTTATTAAACAACAAGGAGGTTTAGGATGTGGAGAGGTGGCTGGGATGGGGGCTGTGAAAGCGATCTGGCAGCCATCAATCTCGTCATGTTTGCATGCGGGTGTTCCATGCGTTAAGTCCTGGGGGGGGGGGCGGCAGTTTTGCTGCCCCTGGGGGAACTGTGCTTCCTAATTTGCACTAGGGGGAGAGGCTTGCTCTTTCTGTAGTATCTCTCCGAACCCCTCCAACTCCCTTTTCAAGTGAGAGCCTGTGGAGCCTCTGTTAGAGGCAGGTCAGGGCAATCGCGCAGATAGTCGGGGCAGGAACGCAGTCACTGGGAAACGGAGAAGACAGGACCCAGCTCCCACTCCTCACTCTCTGATGGGAATGGCCAGGTGGCCGCAGTTTCCTGCGAGACGTCCTTCACACTAGAGGGCTTCCCAAGTTCCCTCCAAGGCTAAAGTGTCTAGAAGTGTGTGAGCTACGGGGTTACAAATGTAATTTAGTTCAAAGCCTTAAGGAAGAGGGAGAGGAACAGCCCTGACTGGTGTGGCTCAGTGGGCTGTGTGTCATCCCACAGACCGAAGGGTCGCTTGGTTCCATTCCCGGTCAGGGCACGTGCCTGGGTTGCGGGCCAGGTCTCTGGCTGGGGGCGTGCCAGAGGTGACCGATCAATGTTTATCTTGCACATCGATGTTTTGCTCCCTTTCTCCCTCCCCTTTTCTCTCTGAAAATCAATAAATAAAATCTAAAAAAAAAAAGGTAGAAGAAAAAGAGAAATACATTGGAAATAAAATTGGGCCAATGAGTCCAAGGGCTCATGTTTCTATGAGGCAGCCTGGAGAACACCCACAGTTTAAAGAGGAGGGAGGATGACGAGGAAACTCAGCTTGGAGCCGGGGTTAACTGAGGTAAAAACCAATTCCCTAAGCTCTTAGCTCCAGAGAGTCAAGCAAACCACTACACCTCTGTTTTCTTGTCTGTAAAATGGGAGTAAACACAATTAAGTTGAGAAGTGCACATACTCCTTCAGCCATCTCTCTGTTCGTTTATTCACTGACTGAGCAAAATTTAGTGTCTGCGATGGCTGGTTTCTGAAGTTCGATCAAACGAGGGATGGTCTGTGTGTCTAGTTCAGCAGAACGTGCGAGAAATTGCTGGCTGCTCTCCCTACGCAAAGGTTTGCTTCCTCAGTAGCTCTCCTTGTGACACTCTCTCATGCATCCTCCTCATCCTGGATCTCTGCACGTCCCATAGCATCCTCAGCGATAAAAATGTATCATTCAGCATTTCTCATTTTATGCTTTTTCTCCTCCTCCTATTTCTTCTTCCACAAACCCCACCTTTCTTTGAGAAACCATTCTGACATCAGTCCAGGGGGCCCTGGTGAGTCTGTCAGTCACAGCATCCAACCCCTCACCGCGGAGGTGGGAAGATGACCCAGGTTGTCCAGTCAGAGCATTCTCGCTTTCCTGGCCACAGAAGTTGGTCCAGGAAGGACATCTGACCCAAACAGGGCCAACAATAGTCTTCTCCAAGATTTACTGTGCGAATTATGAAAGAGAAAGGCTCTCTTTTCTTTTGGACATTAAGCTGTAAAGTTTTAGACTTGAGTATGCCACAGTTTTCCTGGCATACAGAAGGATTGGGAACTCAGACACAAAGATGTCACAGCCCTTAAAACTTTGACCATCTGGATCCGACTGTATCAGAAGCCAGATCCTAGATTTCCCAGTTCCGTGAGTCAATATATTCCCTCTTTTGCCTTCACTTGGTCAGAGTTCAGTTTCTCTCACCTGCAAATCAAAGAGCCCTGAATGCTCCATCCTTCAAGGTCTGCCTCAGTCTACACGTCCTTGCCGCACCTCCTTTGATCTTCTCTGCTAGAGGTCACCAGCAGAGGACACGTCCTTGCCCCTCAGGGGGATTTTCTCTCTGACCACCTGGTCTTCTGGTTGATGGCATGCATGTCGCGTCTCCTCTCACCCAGCATTTCATCATCTATTTTCAAAGGAGGTCATCTTACATATTTATCATTAATATGTTATAATTAATATTCATTTAATGTTATTAACTAAGAGTAACTATTATGTGCCGGAACCTGTGCTGACTTATTTATATGTGTTATCTTACTTAATTACTTAAACACTGCTATGAGGCATGATTTATTACTTCCTTCTCTGTATGAGACAGGAAGCAGATTCAGAGAAGCTCAGATACTTACAAATTTTTTTGGCAAGTAAGCAGAGAGCAGGGTTGGAATACAGGTCTGTCTTACTCAATGAGTCGTGTTCTCAATCGTGTGTGTGTGTATTTTTGCCAATATTACACTCATCTATATTCTGCAATGTCATCCCGTACCCCACACTCTCTCCTGGTTTGGACAGCTTGCAGAAACGCCTAATACAATTAAATCAGTGTGTGAATGGACCGGTGATATACAACTGATAACCGGAGAGGCTAATTTACACACACAGGGCACCATATGGGCCATTCGCGGCAAAACAGAGACAAATGTAGATGGCGTCGTGAACTTTCCGGTCTCAGGACTTAGTGCTTGGCAACAACCCTATGAGGCTACAAGATTCTGACAGACAAGGCCACTTGGAGAGAAACCAGCCATGATGGATGTGCAATCCCAGCAAATACAGGATAAAGGATAGAAACATGGTTATGCATGATTTTTTAATAACCACCAAAAAATCTCATGTATGGGATTTCTGCATGTGAAAATTGATAGCATTGCTGATGCTGCTCATTTCTTTCAACAACCAGACTCATCTTTCCTGGTGCTGTTACATCGGTAATAAATTGGCTCCTCAGACAGATTTGCTTGCAGGTTAGAACTGAGATTGAATAGATAATAACTTTTTGGGTAGCAATGCCTGCCATAGCAAATGATAAAGAAATTCATGACCTGCAAAGTGCAGAGTGATTGTCTTCCCAAAATATACGTCACGTGGCCTCAAAGAAGGTTCCTTAGGTATCTAGGAAGCTGCAAAAAAGTATTCAGTACATATTGGCAGGTGACTGAAAAAGAATGATCTCAAATGTAGACGAGCCAGCGGTTACGAAAACATGTAGGTCAATGAGGAACTTGTTGCTAAATGGGTTATAAAATCAAGACCAGAGAGGGAGAGCAGATGACAGCTAGTGACGGGAGAGGTTAAGGGGTGGAGGGATTGGGCGGGGTGGAGGAAGGACTCCAGGAACAGCAGGGTGCTGATTGCTGGGGACGGTGGGGTATAGGGGGGTTAAATGGTAATGGAAAAGAAATACGATGAAGATTAAATGAAAAGAAAAGGCCCAAGGGCTAGGCGTTTGGTCGGGGCAGGCCCATCTCTGCAAGGGGAATTAAGCTGGGCTTCTCCAGTGACCTTATATGTGTGCAGTTTTTGCAACTACCACACTGGGTGCAGATCGCTTTGATGGGGCTTCAGTTACTGAGTTCTCTATTTTGGATGATCATTTCTGTAAGAAAATAATTAGGTGTCAACAGTGAACTAAGTCTACCGACACTGTCACACGTAATTTAGCTGAAGGAAGGAGGTGGTAGACAAGAGAAATCCCACAGAAAGGTGATAATGTGGAGTGCAGGAAAGTTTACTTTGAGAGCTGAGGTCTGTATTCGGGGTTTGGGTTTAGTGTCACGGGCTGTATGGACAAGATCATGCCACTTAGCTGCTCTGGACTTTAGTTACTTATTTTTTAAGATTAGGAAGTTATACCACCTAATGTCTCTGGGTCTCTGCAAAACAGCTGAAGATCTTGCAGGCTGGGCAGGATGGTGAGGTGAGAGAGGTGTGGGATGCTCCACTACCGCGTCACAGAATCCCCCGAGTTTTATTTTTATTACCAGCTAGGCTAATAATGGCTTTCCCAGTGAATATTAGAGTCCTAAGGCAACAGCAGATGTTACATCTCTCCAAGAAATATTAGATGCATCCCTAAGGCTGGTCGTCAATTCTCCCATTGAGTGCCCACTTTGGGACCCACCAGCAAGCCCTGTCCCATGCCAGTTACTAGAATGTGACTGATCGGGGCAGGAGGTAGAAGATTGACTTCTGTCCCATCACTGTGTGGCTCTTAGTATCAGCATTTTTTGCTGCTTTGATTTTTTCCCCCATGGACCTGAGATAAGCTGAATGATGGTGAGCCCAGACCGTTGTCATGGCTCCCAAGCTGTCGACTCCTATGCTTATCATCCATGTCAGGACAGCCCTGTCCACCAACGGGTCTTATCCTCTGCCTGTGTTTTGCCAGAACCTGGACCCTTCACCCACTTCCTGTTAGCTCCTCTGCCCTAGTCTAGATCCTCTTCTTATACAGCTTACTCAGAGCTCTCCTTTTCCCGGCTGACCTTGGAAGTCATCCAGGGTATCTCTGATGAGCTTATTGATGAGCCCTTCTTCTGTGTTGTGCATCTGCTACATTTCTGTGACCTTTGCAGTTGGGATGGGACGCTGAGTGTCTCAGGGGCTCTAACCAGACTCCATTCTTGGGGAGGAGTGGGTCTGCGCCCCCACTCCTGACCCCAGATTTCATATCCCCACTCCTGACCCTAGATGTGCACATCAGCCATGTTGCTAAGTCACAGAAAGGCTCCGGTTTGAATCTCCTTGACTGTGTACTGGGATGTCATCTTTAAAAACTACATTAGAGTGCCTATTTCAGTAAAGGAGTTTAAATTCTGCTAAAAAATAAAAACAAAGAAGACTCTCACATGACTAGATCTCTGAACTCCTTTCCTACATACAGAAGATGAGATTTTAAAAGTCTGATGTCTATGTGCATGTAGAATTTTATACAAGACTAAAATTTAAATTGTTAAATCCAACATCCTGTTAAAATGGAAGATTCTGGACATAGAGGATTTCTTATTTGCTAACCAAAATATGTTGATATTTTCATCCATAGGCAGATTCTGATACACAGCTTCTCTCAACCAACACACACAGTAAGGAACAAAATAGATTTAACACCCTCATTATTTTGAAGAGTTATTAAAAGGCTATTTTAAAAGTACTTTAATGTTAAAATGATAGAAGCACCTTACGGTTTTTTGTGCTAAATGGCATGAAAAAGCACCCTGCAATTGGTCTTACTTTGATGAAAAATTTAAAATGTTCAGGCTTTAGGTTTTACTATTCATCCGTGTCCACACTGTTGAAATTAAAAAAATATATATCATCTCAGCAGATACAGAATTGAGAGTAACTTAACATTCTCTTCTGGCCCCTTATTTTAGCACACGAGCTGAGACCTCACCGCCGGGCGACCTTACACACTGCACACACTGACAGTGTGGACAGGCGGCAGGGCAGCGAAACATGTTGGAACGAAACACCAGGCAGGCAATTAGGGTTCACTTCCTTAAATTGCTTTGAAAACATTTTTTGGTGCATTGAATTACAACTATGAAAGGAATAAATTTACACATCATCACCCCTTTAAGCCTTTCTTTACTATTCTAACCTTTTTCCAAGAGGTAACTTCTATTTTCAATCTGATTATGTCCTTTTGATCTACTTATATGCATTTCATAAGTAAAAACATATATTTATAAAGTTTTATGTGTGTACTGAAACTTTTGTTTCATTTAACAATCTCAGACATACACACATACAAATATGATCATGTGTGAGTTATGTATTATAATATTTATATGCATTTGAAATAAGATACATACTGAGTTGTATTTATATGCAAATATACACACAATTAAATATGTGTATATTATATATTAATACATTATAATATGCATATATTAACACATACACATATAATTCCTATGGTATATGATACACTATAGCAATAAAAGAAAATATGATAGCTACTATATAGAAAATTCCACAATTTTCTTTATTGCTATATTGTTGACAATAGAAGGTAAATACCAGAATTCATACAACCAGCCCACTAATAATGGCCATGTAATTTGCATCCAAACAATGTTACAAATAGTTCTGCAATCAGCATATCACCAGGTTATTTTGCTTTTGAGAAACTGAAATTCAGTCAAATTATAAATATGCATGTTGAGGAACCCAGTAATTGCTAAACAATCAGATCCCAGAATATGTAGGGAATCTTCTCTAGGACAATTAATTCTGAAGAAACCTGCTCATGGGACCTGGAAGCTAGAAGGTGCGGACTTCCCTTTGGCTCTTCCTTCAGCCCAGCCTTTCCTCTCTCCACCCAATGCCTTCCTTGCTGTCAGGCTTCCCTTCCCAGCCAGCTGATCTCTGGCCTTACCGTCCAAAGCCTGGCCTTTCCCAGTTGGCTCTCACTGACAACTACTTTCTGCGTTTCTTAGGTTGGATTTTCTCTAGCAGTGATTGGTTATCCTGCTGTGTGTGTGTGTGTCCACCCCAAGTTTGGCCAGGTCATGTGCCTCTGGCCCAGGCTATCTTTTGGTTAGCTGTTCACCATGAAGGAGAGGAAGGACAGACTAAGGAACATGGCCTACATAAGTGGTTCTAACTCAGCGGGCAGTGAGAAGGGGCACTTCCCCTGTGAAAGCAGAAATTCGCCTCTTCAACTACTTCATTCCCAGTGCCTGGGGCAGTGCCTGGCTCTTCATGGCTCCCTGGTAAACCATCTGTTCACTTGGTCTCCAGAGGCTTGAAGAGTAGAGTAAGCCATCTCAACACGGGCTCCCTTGGCAAAAGGATTATTTTGAGAAACTGTAGATTTAAGAGTAGTTCTAAAGACAGAGTAGAAGTTACCCTTTTGTAAGAGAAATTGACATTAGCATGGGGGGCTGTACCAGGAAGACAGCTATTACCAAAGAGAACTTTTTCACCAGAGAGACTCATCTGCTTGGCAGGGCAATCTTTGTTTAACAAACCTTTGCTCTTCTCACATCTCCATGGACTGCCTTGCCCCTTGGAGGCTCCAGACCCTTAGCTCTTTCCTTCATGCAGAATGGTGTACAAACTTCCATCGTCTGGCTGACTTTTGAGTCTCATATCTTTGTGGGGCTCCTGTATGTGCATATATATGTAATTAAAATTGTTTACTTTCTCCTATTAGTCTGTCTTTTATTATGGGGGAGGGGGAAGGAGGGTGGTCCCAGCTGGGAACCTAGAAGGGTGGAGGAAACATATTTTCTCCCCCACAGGTTCATAGCATCATACTCCCCCACATACATGTATAAAAGGTTATCACTGGTACCAGCCTACACTTCAGAGACCCGATTCACCTGTTGCATGCACTTTGTACTTTCCATTATAATGTGTAAGATGAATCCAATAACACACATTACACAAAGTGAAGATTAAATGAAATCATGTCTAACATATTCTTTGTAAACTGTAAGGCACTGTTTTACCAATATGCGAAGCTGGCTTGAAGAAAAACAAAGTAAATCAATAACCAAGAGAATTTTCACTGTCGTCAGCACTGAGATTCCAGCAGGTTCTACCAACCATGCCATTTGATCACTATTCTTCTTAGCTGGGCAGTGAGTTCCAGGAGGTGGGTTGAAGAGGCACAGCTTCTGTTTGGCAGCCCATCTCGTTCAGAAGATCCTATTTGATAATCAATTCAGCATAAGCAGCTTTATCCCAATGATGGCAAATGCCAAGAAGGATACAGTGAGAGTGGCATAAACGTTCTCTGTTTCAAGTATGCCACAGCACAGCCCTTCTCTGCTGGCCCACGTCTGGCCCTTCCTCCGAGACCTAGAATTCAGCCTACCTCATGGGGTACCTGGCCTAATGTCTATGAGGAGGTGAGTGAGGCTAAGAAAATCTTCCTCTTTGTGTATGACAGCCTTGGAAGGCTGAGGTTCCCTAGAAAAACCTCAGCACTACCCCTCTGAAGCCTACTGATATTAGATTTATGTCATAGTTTAAGGGATTTTTGTTTATGAAACAATTTAACTTTTGCCAAAAGTTTTACTGAAGGCATTAGATAGCCTCAGGAATATCAGGAAATGTGGACAAAGCCATAAATAGCTAGCCCTGAAAATTCATTTCATTTTACCCACAGTCCTGATTTCATGATTTCCTCATATAAGGATGAAGGATTAATATTTCCATTTGGTAGCTGTGAAGTTAAGCTTTGGAAAGGCTAAATAACTCACCCAAGGTCACAGAACTACCACTAACTCGTTACCTGGACTCAGAGCCAGGTGTCTTCCCCCTGCCCCCACTGCTTCTTCTCAGGTTGGGACCTGGGCCTTGATTAATGATCCCTGCATTAGGTAAGCTGAAATAGTGCACGCATCAGCTGCTCGGTAGCACCTGAGCTTTTAGAAACCCTTTCTGTTCACTAAGCAGTGCCATTTATAACCTTCCATTAGAGGGGGACAGGACAGAACTGTTTAAATGGCGTTCTGAAAGCAATACAGGGGCATTCATCTGGCTAAGCCTCCTTTGTAGGCAAAATGAAGAAGTCCACATCTTCAAAGTGAAGAACTGAAAATAACCTAAATGTTCACCAATAGGGGATTGAGCATATAGATCGAGTTATAGCCATGCCATGGAGTATTGTATAATCAATTAAAGTGACAAGGTAGACTTATATCACCTGGCTGAGAAAATTACAGGTGCTATTAATTATATGCAAAAGTAGGTCCCCATGTACCTTACAGAATATAATCTCATAAGCATAATACAAATGCCCATTGAATACTAAATGTTAAGTATGGTTATATATGGTTGGGTGATAAAGTTATATGTGATTTCTTTGTTTACAAAAATGAACCGTTTATATAAAAAACTAAAAATCTTCTGCCTAGCCTAAGAACAAAGGAAGATCTAACAGAGCTTGAACGTAGCACGTAAGCTTTCACTTAGATATATTAGTTGCACAAAGGATAACTGAGTTTCATAACACCTGTTCACAGAAGAGGCTTGCCTGCTTGCTTGTCATGGGTATCACACACTCTTACAATCAATGCTAATTAATACATTTTGTACTTGCTGATCTGCAGACCAAGCATATGAAAGGCTTATCTGATCATCCCCATGCTCCCGCCCAGTCTGGTTTAGATGCCTCTGTTCCAATTTCCAACCAGATCCTTATCTCCCCATCACTTTCACGCCTCTCCCAATACGGCCTGCTCTAGGAATCACCATGTATGATTTCCTCTGTCTCCTGACCGCTAGCTTAAGGACTCATCATGCAGTAAGAGCCCATAAATACTGTGAAATACACATTGTTGTGACTTTGTTGGTACCTGGGACAGAGATGAACGAAGAGCCTCTAAACGCACTGCTGGAAATTAGCCTGCGTGTTTCAGGTCAAGGAACAAAGGTGTTCGGCGAAGCTCTGAGAAAAGAAGAGGGTGGAGGTGTGGCCTCAAGGGTCTCAGACCAGAGAATTTCGAGGTAGGGTCACCCCAGAGAGTTCCCACACCAGAGCAGGATGCCTGAGACCCTGGCCTCTTATTTAGCTCTTCATTTGCTCCTGCTACAAGTGCTGAGCACTGTAAGGCAGAGTCCAGAAGCTGGGTCAAAAGCAGGAAGGTATCTCTTGCTTTCATGCAGCTGAACAAAGGCTTTTCTACCCAAAGCATGTAAGGTTGTCCTTTAAAAAGGCAAATTCTGTTATTGCTATTTTTAACTAAGTAATTAATTAATTAAAATTGGTTAGATTTTTTCTTCTCGAGAACTTCATTTAAATGGAATTATAGGCTATATATAGTCTTTTGTGTCCAGCTTCTTCGACTCAGTAAAATATAGGGTTGGCCAAAAAGTTCATTTGGTTTTCTTCTGTAAGATGACTCTAGTAGTGCTTAGTTGTCTTCCACTTCATTCAAAACAATTTTGTTAGATTGTATTGTGACTGTCGAACACAGGCATCTGTTCGTATCGATATCAGCTGTCGTATCAGAATGTACTTAAAAAATATCAGGAATTGGTCCTGGCTGGAGTAGCTCAGTGGATTGAGCACTGACCTGTGAACCAAAGGGTCACTGGTTTAATTCCCAGTCTGGGCACATGCCTGGGTTGTGGCCCAGGTTCCCTGGTGTGGGGTGTGTGAGAGGCAACCAAACATTGATGTTTCTCTCCCTCTTTTTCTCCCTCCCTTTCCCTCTGTCTAAAAATAAATAAGTAAAATATTGAAAACAATCAAATTTGGTGAGTTTTGGGGTAGCCATTGTAATATTGAAGATAGAAAAAAATATGCAATGTTTCTGGCACATTATGTTTTATTATCTCAAGAAAGGTAAAAACACAACTGAAATGCAAAAAAAAAAAAAAACCCACCCCAAATGATTTGTGCTGTGTATGGAGAAGGTGCTGTGACTGATCGAACAAGTCAAAACTGGTTTGAGAAGTTTCATGCTGGAAATTTCTCGCTGGACAATGCTCTACAGTCAGGCGGACCAGTTGAAGTTGACTGTGATCAAATGAAGACACTGTGGACAACGACGTCATACCACAAGGAAGACAGCCAACATACTCAAAACATGCAGATCAATAAAGTTACTGATGAAAATGAAAAACAAATGTGTCTTTTACAAAAAAAACCCCCAAAACTAAACAGACTTTTTGGCCAACCCAATATATTTGACCTTTCCCCATATTATTCTGTGATTTAATAGTTGCTTTTTGATGCAATGAGCATACCATTTTTAATATTCCATTGTTTTATTTTATTTTATTGATTTATCTCTTGATGGACAACTGGGATGTTTCCAGTTTGGAGTATTATTAATAAAGCCGCTATAAACTTCTTGAACAACTTCCTGTCCAACCCTGTCTTTATTTCCCCTACATAAACACCTAGCATTAGAACTACTGTATACAGGTTGCTCCTAAAAGTAGGTGGGGGAACTCACACAGCTCAACAGAGAAAAATAAATAACCCAATTGAAAAATGGGCAAAGGGCTGAGGTTGATATTTCCAGAGGAAACATATAAATGGCCAACAGCACATGAAAAGGTGCTCCACGTCACTAACCATCAGGGAAATGTAAATTAAAACCACAATGCGGTATCACCTCACCCCTGTTAGGATGGTTATTATCAAAAAGATAAAAGGTTAATGTTGGTGAGGATGCAGAGAAAAGGGAATGCTTTTACACTGCTGGTGGGAATGTAAGCTGATACATCAACCAAGAAAAACACTGTAGAGGTTACTCAAGAAATTAAAATACAGAACTACCATATGATCCAGTAATCCTGCTTCTGGGTATAGAGCCAATGGAAATGAAATCGCTATCTCAAAGACATACGCACTCCTGTGTTCACAGCAGCATGATTCACAACAGCCAAGGTACAGAAACAACCTAAGTTTTTACTGATGGATGAATGGGTGAAGAAACTGACGCACGCACACACACAAATGCACAACTGAGTATTATTCAGCTTTAAAAAAGAAGAAATTCTTACTATTTGTGACAACAGAGATAAACCTGGAAGGCATTACTGAAAGTGAAATAAACCAGAGAAAAGACAAATACCGCATCGCATTACTTATACGTAGAATCTTAAAAAAAGAAAAGTCCAATTGATAGAAACAGGCTAGAAATGGGTGGCGTAAATAGGAAGAGGTTGGTAAAGGGTACAAACTTTTCAGGTATAAGATGGGCAAGGTCTGCGGATTTAGCGTATAACATAATGACTATACTGTATTGCATAACTGAAATTTGCTAAGAGAGTAGAACTGTTCTCAACAACAACAGAAAAAGGCAAGTATGTGAGGTGATGGACGTGCTAACTAACCTGATGGGAGGGGATTCTTTCTCAATGTATCCATATACCATGTCATCACGGCGTGCATATCTTACAAACATATTTGTCAATTGTACCTCAATAAAACAGAGAAAAGTAGTGGGTGAAGATGGGCTGGGATGGGACGTGAGATAAGTCTTGGGGGTGATGTAATATTCTCTAACTTAACAGGGGTTGACTACACAGGTGCATATATTTGTCGGAACTCATGGAATGGATACGCTTAAGGTTTGTACATTTCAACATTTGTAAATTTTATAGAAATATAAAGAATCACAAACCAATATTGAACTTTAGTTAATGGCACTATGCTGAAGTGTTTGGGAAGAATTACACTGATGTCTGAAATAATTTGAAGTGCATCAAAGAATGAGATTAGCAGATAAGTGAAGAGATAGATAAGTGCTAAAACAACGGTAGCAAAACAATTACAGAATCTAAGTGATGGGTACATATGTATTCACTGTAAAATTTATTCAACTTTTTGGTATGATTGACATTTTTTATAGTAAAATGTCGGGAACTGAAAATATTTCTCTCTCCAGCACAAATCCTCCAGGGGCCTCCCGGCACACTGAGAATAAAATCCAAAGTAATTATTTTTGACTCGGAGGCCCTGCACAATACGGAGTCTGATTACCTCTCTGACTTCCTGGCTCCCACTCCGACCCCTCTGGCTTTTTCCCAGGGTCAGGCGGTTCCTCACTGTTCCGAGTTCTCTCTAAGCCCACGGTGGTCTCGGAGCTCTGGCACCCACTGTTGCCTCTGCGTGGGGCGCTCTCATCCCCCTTGATGTTTGCACAGCCACCTACCTCCCTTCACCCACGGATCCCTGTCTGCGCAGTGGCTCCTCCCCCAAGATACCCTGGTCAATCCCTCACCCCTTCACTTTGATGCTGTCTCTTGTTTCCTAGCACTTAGCACCACGTGATATAATTTTAAACACATTTACATGAAACTTGCTTCTCTCCCCACTGCTGTACAAACTCTCTGAGGGAGGGCTAGGCCTTCGCTGCGTTTATCGCTCTACCGCCAGCTCCCAGAACGCTGCGTTTGGCATGTGAGCCACCCAGCACGTATTTGTTGGCTACGTCAATGAATGGGGTTTTCCATAATGCTATTAAAAAATTAAAGAACCTTTTGAACAGTTTTTAGTTTTACAGAAAAATTATGAAGATATAGGTAGTTCCCATATACTCCCCAGCCAGTCTCCCCTTTTACTAAAATCTTATGTAAAGGTGTATATGCTAAAAAGGAATGAACTGTCACTGATACCATATTAACTAACATCCAAAATTAAATTTCCTTCACTTTTCCCCCCAGTCTTTTTTCTGCTTCGGGATCCCATCCAGCCTACTGCATAACCACAGGCTCATCTTGGCTGTGACAATTTGTCAGACTTTTCTTGTTTTTCAGGACCTTGACAATTTTGAGGAATACTGGCTAGGTATTTGCAGAATGGCCTTGGTTGTGGGTTGTCCATAATGCAATTTAATAGGACAATTAATTAGCTTGGAAAAGTCTGCTCCACCAGGAACTCTGACTTGTACCCGACGATCCCAAATTTCTGAATTACCTTTAGAGCACGTGTACAGTTTACAGATCTCGTCATGTTTGGTAAACCCTGTGACAAGGAAGGCCTTTCTATGTCCCTCTTACATATAAGACAACTGAGCTTCCGTACGGTACCTGTGCAAGACCACAGAGAGGGCACCGGTCCAGCTCACGCATTCTGACCACAGGTCCAGCTCTCCTCCTACCTCCCGCATCTGCCTGCTGACTCCATCACAACTGGCCTTTGCTGCCCAAACCTGAAACTATGCGGAGGCACGCAGTATCAGCATCCTTTTCTCTATTGCTTTTTCTCCCCACCAAAATAGTAGCACTAAGTCTAATAATCCTGCTTTGCCAGAACAATGAGTGTGCTGAGATAATATTTAACTTTAAGAGAATGCATTGCAACAAAACCTCATGTTCCGGGCTTGTCAGCAGGTAAACGTTTATTTGAGATACTCTCATTCGGAAAGAACCAGTGGTCATGAGGCTGCAGCACCCGCACCTACCTGCGCTGCACCCTTGCTGTGTGTGGGGCTTGACCCTGAACCCCGAGCACTTCCTCCATCACTGTTCACCTGAAGCACCTTGTGATGGGAGGCCCAGCAGCCCCACCTCTCCCTCCCACACTCCCCCCTGCAGAGCACTCTTTCTGACCCCACACCCGTGTATGAGTCTCAAACAAAAATCCTGCTTCACTTACAAATATAGACTCTCAATTGATTTGTTTTGTTCCATTATAAAACATTTCATTCTGCAACTTAAGGGTATTATGATGCTGAGTCCAAAAGAAAGCAAGCTATGTTAACTTAACTAAACGTTATTTCACCCTTTAGAAAGCCTTCCTTTATTTGGCCATATGGCATCTCCTAGCCTTGGGCTTTGGCTATCCCATCATTTAGAAGACATTATCATTGCCCACATTCTTTGATTGTCTGAATTAAGGGAGAGGCTGTGACCATCTAGCCCATCATCGTATCCACAGGGCATGGTCCCTCGATTGTGCATGGCCAATTAATACATTTAAACAAATGGATTTATATAAACTATAGGCATCATTTATAACTGTTATCCTTTGTTTACAGCTGAAATATTTCGTAATTTTAAACTATTGGAAACAACTTTTAAAAACTCGCTTGGCACACAGGATTAGAAATCACACATACTGGTGACAAAGAAACAATTTTGAGAGAACAGATTGATGTTATACTATGAAGAGTAAAGAGTTTGAAGCCTAGACAAAGACAAAGCAACATTTTGGCCATCTTAGTAGGTAAACAACTTCTCAGAAGCCTGAGAGATGAATCTGGGGGCCCTTTTCAAATGCTTACCTTTATTAGAGAAGAAAGAGAATCGTGCTCTCTGACTCAACAATGAGTACCTTTGTCAGTATTCGCCCCTATTTTTGAGTAGGAAATAAAGCCAATTTTATGTGACGATAACATGTATGCTCATGAGGAGGCCGGTTGAAGGCTATGAATCAGGGACTTTGAATCTTTAGATATTCTTCTTCCTGGGAGAGCATATTCCCTAGATTTGCTTCTAAGCGGGACCCAGGAGAGCTGTATGGAATTGGCCTACTGGGGGTACTTGCGAAAGTCAAAATTAACAGAAATTAGGGCTTGCCTTTTACTGACATAGATCGATCTTGTCATTCATGTGTCCTTTTGGATAAAAATCCCATTTCCTTTTATTGTAAATGACAAACATCATTTCTTAGTTGTTGAGTAGTGACCAAAGTGGACCTGTGGTCTTCAGTACGTGCAAACAAATTCAAAGAAGACACATTTACAAAGTTGTTTTCCACATCCAATGCACTGTTCATGCTTTTTCTGAGTTAGGATTTTTTCCTCCCTATAGCCACAACTTCCATGGAAACTCACCTGTCTGTAAATTCTCCTGAGGTTGATTTGACTATAACATTGTATCCCAATTTCTGTTTTCCTATAGCATCTGTACACTATCTTGTGCAATATTTATCAAATTTCAATTCCACTTTCTTCCTATTTTATATGGCTTGTTGTTTTCTCTATTTAACTCTTTCTTCCATCTGGATCATAAGCACATTAGAATTTTACTATCCTTGTATGCAATAAATTATACATTAATAGGATAGTTATAGCTTGGGAGAAGAAGTTATTTGTGATTTGCACTGAGAGAGATTTTAATCAAGTTTACCATTCTGAAAAAGTCTGTTTTGCATATAAATAAGGACCCCTAAAAATCGATCTGTTTTTCTCAATTATAAAATGCTTTATTTAGAAGCCTCCGGGTAATTTATTATACTGAATCGGGTGGAAAGGAAGATGTATTGCATTATGCTTAATCTTATCAAATGGCTGCTATATTTAATGACAATGTCTGTTTATCATAATTATTATAAGCTGTCTAGGTTAATCAGAAGACCTATGCAGGATTTTCAAATGCTAAATTTATTATTTATGTACCGCCTCAGACACCAGCTGTTCCCCACGGATGTGCAGTCACATCCCGTGTGCTCGATTTTTGCTGAGGCTGCCTGACAACTTCGTGTCTGTTACACAAAAGCTATAAAATGAGGTCCCTTGAAACTTCTACAGTTACGTATGTAGAAGATAAAACATATAGAAGAGGAAGTAAATAACATATCTGTTTCCAGGTATTTGATAAATGTGTTACAAATTTATTTGTTCCATCATTGAAGATGTTGTCTCTAGACAAAGCAGATTCAACAGGCACCAGGCAAAATCCCTGCTTCCTCACAATTTTGTAAGTGAAGGAGTGTATGTGTGTAGGGTACGGGAGGAGGGAGGGTATAACATGAGATATCTCATCCCACCTCGAAAAGTGTCCTGTGATATGTGTGTCTTCACCCAAATTTAAACGGAGACACAGAGAACTCAAGGTCGCACTAGTGGAGAAGTTGTGTTGTCAACTCATCGCTCTGATTTCGAGGCTGAACCGTTCCCACAGCGGCTCATGCTATGGTCTGTTTGCATCTCCCAAAACTGGGGTTAGGGATCCTAATGCCCGAGATGACCTGTGTGAGAAGGCAGGGCATTAGGGATGTGATAAGAACGTGAGTGTGGAGACCCTGTGAGATGAGTGTTTTCATAAAAGAGACCCCAGACAGCACCCTTGTCCCTTCCGCCATGTGAACATAGGATGCAAAGTCTGTCACCCAGAAGAGGACCTTCACCTGGCCATGTTGGCACCTTGTTCTCAGATTTCCAGCCTCCACACGTGTGGGAAGTACACGTCTACTGCATGTCTGGCATTTTGTTGTAGAAGCCTGAATGGGCTGAGACAGACTACTGGTTACTGCTGGCAGAGGTGAAGGGGCAGGTGAGCCACAGTTTTAGGGCATGGAATCTGGAACCTGTGGTTTGGGCCCTGGCTTCCCAGCTGTGCGATGCTGGATAAGCCAAAGGGCCCTGAAATGCACGTGGATAACGATCCCTTCTGTGTGTACCTATCGGTTTGTTGTCGTAAGGGTGAAAGTTAACAGTATTACTACAACATCCCCATGTTGTTAAGCCCACATGTCCCCCAAACTCACTGCTTCTGGAAAACAGTCAATGACAGCATCATCCATAAAAATACACAACAAGAAAAACCCAGGTCATTTTTTGCAAGGTCATAGTGGCAATTACAAGACAACAGAGACCCACCCTGGTTTTTCCTGTACCTTCACTTTGACAGGCATCAATTTAGAGAGGAAAAATTTGCTCACTCTTGGATACTTAAAACTCCCATCAGAAACAATCTTCTGAGTTGGCAGGCTCCTCGCTCCCTAGAAACAGCATTGGCCTGTGCTGTGTGTTTGGCAGCTGACGTTTTGAAAAATGGAGGTATTAAACCATGCAGTAAATTTCAGTAAGAACTTTACCTGCCATTTTCCCCAGATGTAGATGTACTTTAAAATAGAAAGGGGAAAAAAAAATCAGAGTAGCTTCACTTTTATGGAAATGCTCTGTTTGCCAAAAGTGCTTGGTTATTTGCCATAAAAATACGACTGGTTTGAAAATGGAAGAAAAATTCCACGGTACGCTGCTTAGGACCTTGGTATCAGGATGATTGCTCAGGGAGGTGACCGGGCCTGGAATACAAAAAAGCGACATCTTGCTCAACCTGTACCTGCTCTGCAGAACTTGTCCGGGGAAACCCTATGAGACTGAGAAGAAGAGAAAGCTAAATGAGCTGTGGCCGCAGCAGAGACTCAGGAGCCTGTTACTCTCCTCCTAGTCCCTTGCCCAACACTTTCAATCAGAAATCTCATTCTATAAACCCTACTTCTTTGACATTCCTCTTAGAGTTCATTTTTCTCCATTTCTGCTGACACCACCAAGGTCAGCATTTGCCACCTTTCCAGGACTCTTGCAAAACCCTGCTAATTATGCTCCCTGCTTTCAGTTTTTATACTATAATCCACCCTTGAACCTGGATGCCAGACCATCTTGACTATGAGCAAATACAATGCTGTAATATGCCGATTCTCACACACTGCTAAATATTAGACTCATCGGGAAAGCTTTGTAAAACGCTGATGCCCAGGGCCAGTCTCTCGAAGTTCCAATTCCATTCATTTAAAGGAGGGCCTAGGTGTTGCTGGAGGTGTTACAGCTCGCCAGTTGCCCCTGACGGTAGGGCTAAGCACCACTGATGTAACTCCCTACAAACGATCCTTCCGGGTCTACCCATCACCTTTGCGTGGCCCACAAGAACCTCCAAGACATGGCTCCTGCCCAGCGCTCCCTCATCTTCTTTTTCCTCATAGGTAAGCATCAGTCTTTGCTGCTGGGCCATATGTTTATCCTTATTCTGTGCATTTACTTCTGGTGCTCTTCCTTTCATCTGACATATCGATTTAGAAGGCTTTCAGTCCTCAAGTATTTGAAAGTGTCTCTGACCTGCCCCCACCCCTGATGGTACCCTGCACTGTTGCCCACTCTTTTACTCATACCTCAGTGTCCTGGTATATAAACGTATGTGTATGCCGCCCGAGTGTGTATTTATATGGGTGATACAGCCTTTAAGGACACACCTCTCACTTTTACGTTGGTTTCCTTGGTGTCCAGCAAAGTGTACAATCAGCATTTACAACATTTTGATAAATGAGCAATTAATGAATGATTTATGATAATAGAGATTTCTAATTTACTGATTTAGGATAATTTAACGAATGTCAACTGAGGCAAAAGAAACTCTCGGCAGACACTTGAAAAGAGATGGTGTTATGAATGCCCCAAAGCACCTCTTAGGAAATTGCAGGATTGTGCCCTAGGACCCATTTCAAGAGAAACGTGCCGGGTGTTAGCAACACCAACCACGCCAGGGCAATTTAAGACATGCCGGACCAGAAGGCCAGGCTGCTCAGTAACGCCTCACATTTGCAGTGAAACCATGTTTTCAGCATCCTGAGCCAGTTCCTTCCTCACTGACCTTGCTCCTTCCTGCCCCTCTGAAGTGGCTCTCCATTGTCGTGTTCCTCTTAGAATCATTGTATGAATTTGACTTCAGAAGCCTTTTACAATCCAATCCCATGAAAGACTGTGTTACTCTCTTCAGGGTGTGATTCTCAAAATGTGGTTCCCGCACCAGCAGCACCAGCAGCACCAGGAGCACCAGCATCAACAGGGGACGTGCGAGAAAGGCAAGTTCTCAGGCCTGAACCCAGACCCACTGAATCAGAAATGCCTACAGTGGGGCCCAGCAATCTGTATTTGAACAAGCCCTCCGGGATATTCTGATGCATGCTCAAATTGAAGGTCCACTGGCCTGAAACGTTCAGTCAAGGATGTGGTTCTCCGAATTACGGGTGCAGCGTAGGTGTGTCCGTATGAGGAAAATCTGAAGTCTTAAAAGTACAGGCTCCATATTCACTCATTCGGTGGGTCTGGGATAAGGCTTCGCAATCTGGACTTCGAAACAGGTTCCCTCGGTTGATCTAGCCTGCATTCAAGTATAGCAATAAAGGGGCAGATGGTTTCTGAGTTTTTGGTTAATTAAGAAATGTCTTCTTTCAATCTTGACTCCCTTCTCCCGCTAATTTCTGCTGGAGGCAGTACAACCTCGGAGACATGCACAGGGCCCAGCCCCACCCAGAGTAGGTAGAGCAGTGCTGGGGGCAGAGCCCGGGTGCGAGTGTGACGTACCGTTGAGTCCGCTCTGCCTGCTGGCGGCGCTGCGAACCAGTGATGTCCTCGGTGTCCTGTCCTCAGCAATTCTGCTCAGACCCTGCAGATTCATGCCTATGGCTTCCTTTATGGAGCTGATCCATTTCACGATTGCCTGTTTTCCTGCTGCCTTCTGCCTTTCTCGGCATTATGTCTTTCCAAAGAATCCTTCCTTCTCACGAAGTACCCGAAATAGGGCAGCGACAGTTTGGGCACTTTTTGCCTCCCGCAATGTTTCAGGCTTCATTTGCTCTAAGACCCACTTGTTCATCTTACTGGCAGTCCAGGGTATTCACAGAGATTTCTTCCAACATGATCTTTCAAATGATTAATTTTTTTCCCATCAGCCTTTCCCCCCTATACAGTAATTGGGAATATAAGTCTGTGAATGGTCATAGCCTTGGTCTCTCATGACACATCTTTGCTCTTGGTGATCTTTCCCAATTGTTGCATTGCTGAACCTAAGGATGGGTATTTTTTTAATTTTTCTTTTATATTTTTCACCCTTCAAACAAGTATTTATTATTAGTTAAGCCGTAACTCAGGATCCTAGAATGGGATGTACCCAGGTTCCCCTTCACCTCGTTGGGAGACAGATGAAGGACAGAGGGAAGGTGGGGTGCAGCCCGTTTAGATCTTCGCAGGAAACGTGCTCTCCGCCTGGTGGTCATCCCAGGCCAGCACTCAGAACATGGGCCAAAGGACTAGTACACACTCCAACGCCATTTGCACCTGGAGACACCACCCCCTTTCGAGGTCACCGCTTCTCACAGCGGTGGAAGTCCAGGTGCTTCTGCTGACAGTTCCTGGGCTGGTTCCAGTTGCGGAAGCAGCTGTCAAAAGGTGCTTGATTTTGGTCTTGATGTCTTCTGCCATGTTGCTGACTCCTAAAGGCGCCCCTGAAGGTACACACAGCTTGACGTAAGGGCAGGTATTTTTTAAAAGCTCCCCGGGTGATGCTAAGGTCAGCAAAGACAATGCAGGGAGGAAACCAGGCAATGTGGACACTGTGCCGAAGGTGAGCCGCAGTTGAGTGAGACTTAAAAGAGCTTGGCAACAGGCCAGGCTCTGCTAACCCTACGCGGTAGTTTTTAGAGGAAGGGGTAGATCCACTTGCCAGGCAAGTCAAGCTCGGCCAATCAGATTTTTCCCTGGGGGAATTAGAAACTTAAGCGGAGAGTTGACCCCACACTGCTGGGGTAGCAGGGTATCCTTACGGCCAAGGGTTGGAGAGATCTGCCGTGCGGCTCTGCAGGTCTCTTCATCGGGCTTTTTGTAGCTCAGCTTCTCTTCAGTTCTGTGGACTACTTCGGTTCTAGTGTCCTTCGGTGAGTCATCCTCTTCTTTTCTTGAGTAAGTAAAGTGGGGCTCTTTAGCTTGCAGTCCCAGGAACTTCTGTTACCGCATTTGCCACTAATTGGCGTTGAGACCCCGGGCCCATCATTTCACATCTTTGGGCTTCAGCGTCCCTCAGCACTAAAGGGCAGTTGGTGACGCCGATTCCGTTTTCCAAAAACCGTGTGTAAAACAAGACTCCTCCTTTAAAGCCATGAGTTACGGGAGACTCGAATTACTAAAACAAGAGAAAGTGATGAGTGGTTCCCCCAGCTTAAATCTTCACTGTTTGTTAAAACTTAATTTCGCTCTGACTAGAGCCTCAGCAAACCTCTGAGGAGAGCTAAGTGTCCCTGTGGCACAGAGGATCTGAAAGTGCCATCTTTCCACAGAGTTCTGTGGTTCTTCGTTCAGAGCCTTGAGCCCACGAACAGCTGGAGTTTTCCGTTTCACAGCCGTTCACTGCTGCATGTTAAGGGCATGTCATGATACCCTAACGGGACCCCCACAGTGGTAAACGTCATGCAAACTCCAAGATACAAATGGCTCCCCCAAGAAGGCCTTTTACACGATAACTGATTGAATTGTCTGTGTTTTAGTTATAGATCCTTCTATCTAAAAATAGGAATCCTATTATTCTACAATATTTGGTCACCTGTCGCGTGTCGTCTCTGAAGTCTTCAGGATACAGAGTTAAAGGCCACGAAAAGGTCAGAAGAGCTCCCGATTTCCAAATTAAATTGCTTGGAAACATACTTTAGTAGGAAGTTGGGTTTCGGGAGGCCTGCTGTGAAAGTTAGCAAATGAAATGTAAAACGTGTGAAGTTTTCAGTTTCAGAAAAAAGTACCACTTTTAAAAGATTGTGGCATTTTTGTTTTACCAAATGAAAGTCTTTGGGTGGACTTAAAAAAAAACCTCTTGAATATTCTGAGGCTTACATAAAAAATCTTCAATATATGATGCCATTAAAATCTGCCCCCACTGCTAAGAACTCAGAGGTCACAGTCTAGGTTATTTCCAGCAGCATCTCTGCATGCAGTTTCTGTATGGTGCTCTAGGCACAGGCTCCACTGCAAGAAAAGAATCTGCATCCACATAATAATGTTTATGGTGATCACACTCCAACTATGATGTAAAACGTATGGCGATCACACTGTGTTATGGTATAAGAGCTTCTGCTAGGTGTCCTTATAGTCTTAACCCATGAAAACCCCACAATTCTTCCCCACTCTTGGTGAAGGTGGGAAATGGTCTTCTGAGAGTCTCCGCCGGATGGACATGATGTTCCTTTCGGACAGCGGGCATTTCTGCTGTGTGCTGCTCTATGCACTGACATTGGCCATTACTTCCGGAAACCATGTAGCACCTTTGATGTCAGTCTGCCTCCCATTTCCCTCTGTCAATGTCATTTCTCTGTCTCACTATTGCATTCTCTCTCCTCAGCCCTTCCTGCAAAGGTTGGTACTTTCTACCATCTCTCTGTGGGCCTGATTTAAACATGCTCTTGCTCCAGCAACACCCCCTGCCCGGACTCGGGTTAACTCTAGAAAATGCCAACGCCCATTCTTCTAAAGTTTCAGAATCCCATATCCAATATTTGGCTGGACACCTCCACCTAGATGAGTATTAGCAGCTCAAGCCCAGCAAGCCAAAAGGTGAAGTTCATGAACGGAGTGGTCTCTGGCCATGAATCCTCATTCAGCACTTATTATAGATAGAAATCTTTAGCAAGTTTCTTCACCTCCTTGCATCTGTTTCCTTATCTCTAAAAAAGGTTTGAGGATGAAATGAAACAGCATATAAAAAAGAATTTAGCACAGTAAATGGCACATACTAATCCTGAAATAAAACTTAGCTATATTTAAGCACATATCCTTTGAACCTGCTAAATCTTCTACATTACGAATCACTGACTTCTCACTTTTGCTTGCCTCCATAACAATCGACCATTCGATTCCATTAATTTTAAATTGAAAAATGTTTTCAAGCCTGTTCTCTTTTCTATGTCACTATTAGCGCTGCCCTAGTTCATGTCTTTTTATGTTCCCATCTCTCCTAGTTACCATTTCTCTCTCCCTCTGAATGTGGCTTATCCAAAGAAAACAGGGGGTCAAGGGTTAAGGAAGAAATGGAATAGAGATGAGAGAGAGAGAGAGAGAGAGAGAGAGAGAGAGAGAGAGAGAGAGAAGGAATCACTAACCTTAAAAATCTAGGACATGTTCTTACTAGAGTTTTATGAGATTGGAGAAAATGTAGAAAAAGAAAAATTTATTAATAAGTGCCACCGGACATGGCGCCAGTACTTAAGGAGGTTGACAAGCCAGTGCTAATTGAATACAACCATAGAACTATACTGTTGAGATGACTGTTAAAATAACCTTTTCTTCCTCGAGGGCTGTTTAATAAAAATGCAGTGTTTTTATGTACATCCTAAACGTTGCTTTATTGAGGAACTTAAAAGCAAGTTAATAACAGCATTCCTAGGCTTTAGGTGGAAGGCTACAATAGTAGTATATTTGAAAAGAAAAATTACATGGTAAACCCAGTCACACACTGGAGGTGATTTTACAGATCAGATTTGAAATTCTAAGCCATCAATGCAGACAGCACTCAAGGTTACACTATCCAGTAAAGTTTAATGAACACAAGGAAACATTCCAAGCAGATAATATCTTCAATACTTTAACTATTACAGGGCTACTGTCTTGTGTTTTCCTGATATATGTACAAATTGGAAATAGATACTGTTCCTTTAAAGAGTAAAAAGATTTAAAATCATACTGTAAAAATGGGTTGAAAAATAAAATAAAATATACTCATTCTCATACAGGTTATTTTTTTTCTAATGAAAACTGGAGACTTCGCTCACATTTTGCAGCTTATTTGCACTTTTTCTTTCTCAAATAACCAATCCAATTAGAATTATGAAAGGTGTTTCTAGATTTGTAACTTAGTATCTGTACCTGACTTGTATTAGTATAAAATATTGTTGGTAACTTTCAGTAATGCCATGAAGTTGCTCTCTAGGAATATCATTAAGTGTACTTCAGAAAAGTAAATATCTTGCCCTGGCTGGTATGGCTCAGTGGATTGCGTATTGGCCTGACAACCAACAGGTCACAGGTCTGATTCCCAGTCAGGGCACATGTCCGGGTTGTAGGCCAGGTCCCCAGTTGGGGGCATGTGAGAGGCAACCACACATTCATGTTTCTCTCCCTCTCTTTATCCCTCATTTCCCTTTTCTTTAAAAATAAAGAAATAAAGTCTTTAAAAACAAGTAAATATCTTGCAATATTTGTCGCAATCTTTTAGTTATCACAGGTAGATTTTTTGATCAGTCCCTTTATGGCTATGGAAAATGCAGAATACAGCTTCCAAATTGTGACTTGCATAGAACAAAATGAGAGTAAATACTGAACCTAATATGGAGCTCACCAGCAATTTACTAAACTTTATATTATTTTGGCTCCCTTAGAGTTTAAATCTAAATAATTTCTCTGCCTCGCTCTCTCCCTTTTTGTTGCTGTTGCTTAAACTCAGAGTACTTTCCCCCCAAGTGTGGAGCACTAAAATTATTTTCTTAATTTCCAGCCAAATCATTCTTTTGTCTAGATGAAGGATACATAAAATCAGTCATTTTAGTTGTCTTACATTTTAATTTACAACTTAATGTAATGTTGCTTTACATTTTAAGGAAGGCGGAATTAAATGGGGTGGATATTATTAGATTTTTTGTTTTATCCTTCTTTTATTTATTTATTTTTAAAATTTTTACGGAATTTACTGGGGTGACATTAATAAAATTATATAGGTTTCAGGTGTGCAATTCTATAATTTATCATCTGTATATTGTATTGTGTGTTTGCCACCCACAGTCAAGTCTCCTCCATTGCTGTTTCTCTCCCCGTTACCCTCTTTTACCTTCTGCTACCTTCTTTCCTTCTGGTAGTCACCATACTTTGTCTGCGTCTGTGAGGTTTTTTTTTTTTTTGCGCGCTTACTCCCTTTACCTCTTTTACCCGGACCCAGAACCTCTGCCTTCTGACAGCTGTCAGTCTGTTCTCCATATCTATGAGTCTGTTTCTATTTTGTTTGTTAGTTAATTTTGTTGCTTAGATTCCACATATAAGTGAGATCACGTGGTACTTGTCTTTCTTTGATTGGCTTATTTTACTTAGCGTAATGCTCTCCAGGTCCATCCACGCCGTCTCAAAAGGTAAGATTTCCTTCTTGTTTTATCCTTCTTGTGAAATAATGAACAGGACCAATGGAAGACTTTAAAGAAAATATAAAACAACTCTTAAAGCCAGGAATTTATGCAACTAAGTAGTAAAGAGAAATGTGAATGCTGCCGCTTCTGGCATGAATTTTAATTGGATTAGGCAAAACACCCGCCAACAGAGAGCGGTTTCTTTCTAAGTGTGTAACAGGTAGGAATATGAAGCAATGTGTGGCTGACAATGGGCCCTGGAAACACAAGCAATCAATGCAATTTGAAATATTTTCCATGAATGAGTATGATCATCATATACAAAATCATTACCAACAGCTGAAACCTGGTGAAAAACGGGCAGCTTTCCTGATAAGGTGAGAAACAAGGCAAGGATGTCCTCTCTGGCACTTCTCACTGGAAGTCCTCACTAATGCAATTTTTAAAAAGATATAAAAGGTATACGGATTGGGAAGGAATACAGAAAACTGTCTTTGTTTACCAGCGGTGTAATGGTCTATGTGGCAAATCCAAAAGAATCAACAGCAACAACAGCAACAAAACCCTACAACTAATAAGCAATAAAGGAAGATTGCAGGGTACAAGGTTAATGCACAAAAGCCAATTGTCTTCCTCTGTACCAGTTTTATTTCAAATTGAACGAGTACAATTTGAAATAAAAACACAATGCTGTTTGTATCAGCACCCTAGCAAATGAAATGCTTATGCATAAATTTAACAAAAAATGTTTAATATTTATACGAGGAAAACCATGACGTTCTGATGAAAGAGATCAAAGGGGAACCAAATAAACAAAGAGATAGCCTATGCGCATGAAGAACATTCAACATTGTTAAGATGTCATTTCTTCCCAATTTGACATACAGATTCAATGCAACCTCAACCAAAGTCCCAGCGAGTTTTTTTTGTTTGTTTCTTTGTTTGTTTTTGTGGATATTATTAAACTGATTCTAAAGTTCAAACACAGAGGTAAAAGAGCCAAAGCGGCTGACACAATACTAAAGGAGGAACGACATTACTCAACTTTAAGACTTACTGTAAAGCCACACAAGTCAAGACAGGGTGGTATTGGCAAAATAATACACATCCAGATCAGCGAACAGAAGAGAGAATTCAGAAATAGATCCACATGAATATAGTCAGCTGATCTTTGACAAAGGAGCAAAAGTGAAGCAATGAAGAACAAGACAGTCTTTTCAACCAGTGGTGCTGGAACAACTAGACATCCACATCTAGATTCATTAAAAAATGAATCTAGAACTAGACCTTACAACCTGTATTAGTCAGCCAGGGCTGCCATAACTAAATCACACATACTCGGTGGCTGCAAGTTCAAAATCAAGGTGTTGACAAATTTAGTCTTTAGACAAAGACTTTGTTCTCTGTTGTCCTACTAAAGAATCAGACCAGGAATACCACTTCTCAATAAAATCAACTCTCACTGAACAGGGTAAACAGTCCGAAATGAAAGCTATTCATCGTCATGTCTTCAATTGCTGAGAAATGAACAGAAGTGTTAGGAAATGGTTACCTACGTTGCACAAACAAAAATAAACTTATGTTTTAAGAAGTTGTGACTGGATGTCAACGACTAGCTAAATGACAAGTTGTAAAAATTATTGCATCTCACAATTCAATACTTTGCACATTTTTCCCCCTTTAAATTAAATGGTGTCTTTGGTGATAGTATAGGCAAAGGATGTGATTTCTTTATCACAAAACTGGTTGTGAAGCATCCCTCCCTGTTCAGATAGAAGTATGTTAAACAAACAAACAAACAAACAAACAGCACCACTTCTGTTTCTCACATAGCAGGAAAACAGACCAAACTCTTTAGGTTCAAACAAAAAGCATGAGTTGAACTTGCGAAGTTAATTTTCTTGCAGTGATTGATTTAGTATTGTCAAGGATAATATGGTTTTTATGGCCACAAGGAGGCTGTAATCTAATTTTGCAGAAATTCTTATCTCATTGGCACTGTGTTATCACTTTTAATCTTAGCGTTTTCATTTGAATTAGCTTAGAAAAATTCAGTGGGCTTCTTTACCCACAGCTCTGCCCTCAGATTGGTCTTCTGCACTAAATTTTCTGGTATGAACATTGTGTTTTAAATCTTGTTATCATTACTCCCAACTGTCAATTAAGGAGTTATTTTTGCAGACTATCATAGGCTGGAGTTGCTGGGTATAATATCTTGCACACAGTAAAAACTATTCCTTTTAACAATAGACATTGTAAGCCTAATGAGAATGGTATGGCTGGTTCTATGATGAACTTCAGTAAGGGACAGTTTTCCAATATCCAGATCTTTGAAAAAGAAGACATGACTTTTCTTGCTCTCTGTTGCATATGCCACATGGCCAAGCAGGCTCCTAGTTATAAACCAATTTCCCCAAATCCTGTGATGATGAGTCTTTAATTTTGAGGTCTAAAATACCTTTAACGCAATGGAAACCAGTAAGAGGCTATAGGTTGGCTTGTATAGCGATAGCCACAGAGTATGGTCTAGGAAATATGTCATGCACCCTCCTCCTCTTTCAAAGCCATGACTAGCTTTTGCAAGTTGCAAACACTTCCACTGGTACGAGAACAAGTCCATGGCCATCAGCCCTTTTCATTCTTGATTCCCCTCCACCTGCTTTTCAGACCAGAACACATTGGCAGCAGTTTAGGAAAGGAAGTGAGGAATCAGGCTGTCTTCTACGAATTCCTCCAAATTTTTAGCTACTTGCCTTTTTTCAGCGGGCTCACTCAAGTATTATTTTTCCTCCTGCCCTTGGTGATTCAGATAATGTGCTGCCCACCGGCACACAGTTCCTGGAATCGACCTGTGAGCACCTGCAGTCAGTTTCTGTGAAACGGACCTTGGAACCCTTGCTCACTGCACAATTCCAGGAAACTGAAGGACTGTGATTACTGATTCTGCACCTCGAGGTCATAGTCTGCCTCATACAGAGGTGTATACCATCGACAAACTTTAGCCAAAAGAGCACAACCTCCCCAGTGCTGCTCAAACCACCCTTGATGAATAAATTCATTATCTATAGAAAATGCTGTAAAAGAAACACTGACTCAACCCCTACCTATTGGGTTTCATTCATAGCTCAATAAGGGATGTGACAAGACAAGAGGGAGTATCAGCGCAGAAAATATAGAAATATGTGTTAATACACGCAGAGTGGGGACGTTCTTTCTCCTCCAGGTGAGCGGAGGCCGTCTCTGCGAAAATGGGGCCATGAGTACCTGAGGCTTTTGCTCATGACGCCCTTCCACTGCGTGAGGGTAAAGCATATGGTTCATCAGGTCACGTGCCACCCTTCGCCCATTGTCACGCATGCAACTTCGAAAACATTTCCTCATCTTCTCTTCCACTAGCCTGTGAATCTCAGAAGGACAAGGACCAAGGACAACATCTATTTTTGCTAAAATTGCATCCTGAGCCCATATCTCGGTGCTGAATAAATGAATGAATAGAAAATGTATATTCCTGTTGTTTATTATTTGGAAGAGTTACCATAATCAGAGAATTTATTGACCCTAAACTTTCATTGAAGACCTCTTGGCAGTTATAATTCTCACTTTTAGTTAATATAATGGAATATTTTTATTTGTCAGTGTTTTAGAGAGTTAATGAGAGACAGTCCCCCAGCATGGGATTATATTTGAGAGCACTTCAAAGGAGGGCTTTCACCAAATACAGAGTGAGAGCTGACCTTGGACTTGCATTGACTTCACCAGTATCCCTCCCTGGGGTCCTGTCTTACTGGCTATCTTGCCTCAGATGGTTTTTATATCATTCCTAGTTTTAATGGAAACATCATGAATGCTATCTGCCTTTCAGAATGAGAGTTAATACTATTCAAATCACAAGCATACATCTAAAAATATCTCCCCTGGATTTCCCATGGCGAATGTAAAATTAAATATACAATACTTTCAATACTTTCCTCTGTAAGTGAGTCAATATGAATTCTACCCAGTGTTCTTATATAATCCAATAAGAAGAAATACTTTCCCACATTTAAAGTGCATATTTTAGTAAATATATATCTATGTATTAAGACATTGCTAGTAAAATAAAGATATTGCAAAATATAACACAAAATTTTCAAGAAACACACACAAGAAAAATGTATTTAGATTTAGTTATATATAAAGGACACAAACCAATGAATCTGAATATCTCCTTTTTCTTTTTTCCTGCCAAACCCAGTTTCAGATTAGGTTGACTAACATTTACTCCATATCTGCTCTGGATTCAGCTCTAAGTGACACAATTGTACCGATACCGCACCAGGGTGGTGACACAGGCCAGGAATTGACTGATGAGGGTCGGAAAATAAGTGGAAGAGATAGATTTGCAACCAGGAACTTAATCTAGGTTAGGTTATGCAATCTCTTAGTTTTCTTATCTATAAGGGAGTTGATATTAGTATCTAGTTCACTGATACTACAGGAGGGTTTGAGGGATTAAGTGATAATAAATACTTCACAAAGCAGTTAGAACGGTGCCTGACCCATAATTCATGCAAAATAACCAGAAGCTATTTATTTATTTATTTTTATTATTATAACCCCCATAAAATAAATTTATTACTTTCCATGCAGGAATTTACAAACTACTGGGAGAATGTGTGCATGAGGCTTAGTGTAATAAGCCTGTTCAAGTTCCTTTAATTTTATGGAGTATTTCCATTGCTTTCCCGAACCCAAATCCTACTTGGACTAGGTTTGACATTATGTTTTCATTTGAGCTTTGTGTTCTTAATCTTATTACTTCCTGTTTTCCTGAAACTGGAGTGAATAAGCTACTTAAAGGAGCGTAAGCGGAATCTGTTCAAAGCTGTTTAACTGTATTTGCTGTGCTCTTTGGTTGATCCTGCTTCCCCAGCTCCTCCTCTTGTAAAAATTTCAGGGAGTTTACGAAGTCCAAAAACACGGTCCTGATTTGGGTATGACTTTGCTGAGCCATTCTACTCGCTGTTACTCAACTTGATTTGTCTTCTCTGAATGACAGTCACACACACACACACACACACAGAGGCAGTCATCAATTTGTTAGTTCAGCTTGGTGCTTTGTCATTATTTTTGTTAATACTTGCAAAGAGACAAAGTGGGAAATTGTTGTCTTCATTTTAGAGAAAAGATGCCTTTGGTACAAAGGAGTTAAACTATTTGTCCAAAAGCATAGAGCTAGTAAGTGGAAGAGACTGGATGAAGTCAGATCTGGTTGAGGCCAAAGTTCATCCTTTGGGCCAGCAGTCACACTGCCTCCTGCTTCCACAAGCTCATCCTTGTCCCGAGTGCTCTAGACATTCACAAAGTGCAAGCATGCACTATGTGCTCTCAAAGAAAGCTTTTGGCTTGGTCCAGGTGGTGTCACCGTTGCTAAGCTACCAGGTTCAGGGTGCAGGTTCCAGGGAATCACATAGTCCTGGAGGTGGAGAGTGATGGTGGGCTACGACATCCAAGGTACCTCTCTGTCCTGTCTTTGACAGTTGTCCTGAAGGCCTGGGCATTCCCCTAGAGCTTTCTCAGCCCCCAACCCACAACTCGAAAGTTCTTTATTGCAAAGGCATTGAAGCCAATGAATTGCTTTAGAAATTTCTTTTCTAAAGAAACCACACTAATGTAATCCTCTGTTTTGCAATTGCTCATTCAGCAAGCCATTGTTCATTAGACTCCTGGGAGTTTACAACTCTGGAACAATTGTTTCTCTGCTGATCAGGTCGCATTTGTCATGTTGCAGACAGGCGAGTTTATTTGCTTATAATACAGCCAAAATAATTAGCTGTTTACCTGGCAGGTTGGCCATGATTATGTACGGCTAATGACCATAAATGAATAAATTCAGGCTTTGTGGAAAGAAAAGGACTGGCCCATTAGGCATGGCTTTGATCATTGATTTTTTTCCCTGGGACTGGCAGTCTTAAACTAAGCATATCTATCTATTGGCCTGGTTTCTCATGCAGTGGCTTGGCAGCTTGAGACAAACAAGGATTTGATTCCTCTGCCATTTATCACTGTGATTTTGGGCAAGTTTCTCAAACTCTATGAAAGTCAGTTTCCTAATGTGTAAAATGGATATGATGCTGGTTGAATCATGGGTTCTTTTGCTGATCACGTGAAACAATGCATACAAAATTAACATGCTAGCTTCTCAATATACATCAGATACTCTCCATGCCTTCCACATTTCAACTGCAAGCTCATGAAGATGAACACTCATTTCTGAGACTCATTTCTCAGTAGCATGTGAATCATATGTACTTTACATGGTTCCCCTGAAGATTAAATAGACATGGTAGCAGTGTCTGGCACACAGAAAGTACTTGCTAATTGTCAGTTGAGTAGTTGTATATATTTGGGAAAAAAAATCAATTGACGATTCATGCTGATGCTGACAACAGTAACAGCAGTGTCGATGCTAAAATATTCCCTTAGATTATCCATTAACTTGTCCACCGTCTGTTTCAGGAAACTTTATGTAACTTCTCTATCCTCTTCCCCATATTATCCTGCTGAAGGAACCCCAGGGCGGTTTCCACATTCTCTCCCCTCCCTCCCAATCTGCTCAAACCCTGACCCAAGCCTCCTTTTCACTCCTCCTTTCAGGAGTACTGTGCTGTAATTCATCACCTCCGACTGTGGTTGCAGTTGATTCTTAATATCCCTAATTGCCTTGTTTTCTGCTCTGCTGCAAACACGGAAATGTTCTGTGCTCAATTCCAAACGAGATTTTTTAAAAATTGAAAATAGTGTTCAATGGAACCACTTCATTTCTATTCTCTATGACTGCCTATAATAATCATTATCCTGCTTTAACAAAAAAAAGGGGGGGGGACATTTACAAAGGTCCTACTATGTGCCAGGCAATTTACTGGGGTGTTTATGAACACCCAGTAAATAATAATAATAAATAATGCAGCTAATTACTGCATTATTCTACAACAGGCCTGGGATGTATATACTATCATCCCTTTTACTTATTATATTTCTATGTCAAGGTCTTGGACTATAAGTTCACTACAGTGACCTCTGTGCCCCATTGCCTCTCTGAAGAGGATCTGACAGAGAAAAGACAATTTAATCATGCCTTGGACGTCTGAAAATAACAGAAGCACGCTTTGTGTGCCAGGACACGGACAATTGTCTGTTTAACACGGACAGAAGAAAAATTCTACCCAAACCAAATTAAAAGTTACCTCCCCCTGCCCCACTTTTTTTATTGAGTGCGAGAAGGACAAACTGGAACCTGCAAGTCCAGCGAACTCTAAGCTGAACCAAGGGTGAAGTCACAGAAGGGGTGTGCGGATCCTCACACTCCTCGCGCTGGTATTTCCAAGCAAACTCTGACCAGCCCTGAAGCCTGACAGCTTTCTGGTGAATTATGTAGAAAACATAATGATTTAAAAGTGTGGCTTGCAGGATCCGGGGACCTGAATATGAATTCTGTCTTTGCCTTTTACTCTCTGTATCATCTTGAGCTAGCTACTTTCCAAATGCGTACCCTCATTTCCACATCTGAAAAAGAGGGACCTTTACCCTCCCTCACCCGGGTAAGGATTTAGTGAACAGAACCCACCAGCGTTCGGCAGAGTGCTGGTACGTTGTAAGCATCGCACACCGGTATTTCTTCTCAATAGTGGTTGAGTAGGCCCAGGCTATTTTTCAAAAGTAAACTCTTTCTGCCTCCTCAGCCCCTTGTAACTGAACATTACTTATTACTTCCTTCCCTATGGCCTTTCTCTCTCTCTCGTTAAAACAGAGGCAATGCAAAGGATGGTTCATAACTAGAAATGGTATTATTTCTTTTTTTAAATTTTGTTGAATTTATTGGGGTGACATTGGTTAATAAAATTATATGGGTCTCAGGCACACAATTCTATAATATTTCTAAATGTCAGTCAGTGATATTTTCTCAAGAGAAACGATTTTTCCAAACATTCCCGATAGAATAGTATTTGAAAGAAAAAAAACAAATGGAAAATGAATTCCGAGTTCCGAGCTGATTATTTCTCAAGAGGAGACGTGTCTTCTCTCTATATATATAACTCTCGTGAGCTTTGCAGCCAGGCGAGGATTTCGTAGGAGCAGAGACTGCTCTCCCCAAGAAGCTGGGGTGCGCAAGGGTTCACACACTTTCTAATTTTTATCTTTAGGAAAGGCTCTTCTGAGCAGTTATGAAAACATTACAGATATATTTGCAGTGTTTTTTTACATCTTTACCGAAGACAGTTTTTGACAGGGGTGGTGCTGTCACTTGTCCCTGCCCAGAGCTGGGGAGCATCCACTGAGCGTGGGCAGGGAGCGGAGCTGGGGGCGGGGGCAAGGCATGCCTGAGCGCAGTTCCTCTGAGCACAGGATGAGAAGTTCCCTTCCCAGCGGGGACTCCAAATAATCACTAAATTAAAAAGTAGCATTTTTTGTCATTCATAAGAAGGAAAAACAATGTGCTTATTAACACAGTTTTTGAAATTTTGGTATCCTAAAATACAGCAAAAATAGAGGAAGAAGGGACAATGTCAAGTATGACCAATGCTCAGTTGAAATAATTAAATAGAAACTAATGGGAAAAAAGTACAATAAGGATTAATTTTTTTAAAAAAGGAACTACTGAAGGACATTAATGACAGGTCTAATTTTTAAAAAAAAATTCTGAAATTGAAATGAGTCTTACTATCATGTGTCAATTTAATATGGTTATACTTTAAGTTGTTAATAAATCAATGCTGTATCTTGTAATAAAAGCTACCTTAAGTTTCAGTAAAATGTCACCGAAATCAGTAAATGTTTATTATTTTGGCTGACTAAAATGTAAGTAAAATCAACTGCTTTTCTGTAAAGAGCAGTAACCTGTTAGATGATAAAAACAAAAAGTTATGTCTCATTTTCAATACAGACGACAAAGTACTTTTACCATAACATAACACAAAATATTTATCATCTGATTTGTGAATGAAATATATAAAAGAAGCCCTGTATAAAACAAAAATGATCTATGTTCCTGAATGAGAAACCTGAACAATGTACAGATTGCTTCTCCAGTTTAATTCTGAGATATAAATGTGGTTTACTGAAATGTATTGGTTTAATTTTTTACTCATAAAATATTTTGAGCACTTAATAGTGCCATATTCTAGGCTGAGTGCTGGGGTCCAATGGGAAAAATCCAGGTGGGCCCACATCGAGTTCCAAATTTGCAATCCTTAGTATGAAATTTATGAAAAAAATACATACATATAATTTTCAAATATGTATGCATTTATACAAAAACTAAAAACTTACTAAACATTCAAGAGGCTTGTTCTTTTGGAAGATTCAACAAGCATGGTGGTCCAATGTTATTTCGATAAAAATCTCCAGAGGAAAGTCTTTGCTGATAGCAATGCCCACGGTGCTTCCCCCTTCCATAAACACTGAGATTCAGGGGACAAGGACAGAAGTCCAAGGAAAGTAGCTGATAGCATGCATGGAACCTAACGTGTGATGGAGGACGATTCCATCGGAACAGGGAAGAGTATAATCATTGAGCCAATGATGCAGGAAAAACTGGTCAGTTATTGAAGAACAAAAATTGATTGATACATCACATGTCAAAACAAACAATAATTGGATTTGTTAGGTATATGTATGTGCATATGTGTGTATAGGTGCCTATGTATATAATAACGTTTTAAAAAAACACTAGTCAGATCTTTTGAGTCACAACAACTTCCTAAGCTTTCAATTAATAGGGGAAAACAAAAAGGAAGAAATGAGCTCAATACTGTACACATCTGAAATATAGTAAAATAAAAAATGCAAAGCAACAAAAGACTTTGACACCCAGTATAACTGACACAATGGCTTTTCTATCCGATGAGCATCTTCTATCTTATAGAACTTGATAAAAAGATCAAATCCCTCTAATCCCTCACAGAAATAGAAAGGGATAGTAAAATTCACAGGAGAGGAAATACATTTAGGTTTAACAGATCTATTCTGTTCAGATACTTAGAGAAATGTATAATAAAGCCATTAAATGCATAACCTATATATATATTAATAAACAATAAGGACAATGTTACTGTGGAGCATCTATACTTAAAATGTGATGGTTTCGGTGTCATTGAAAAGCCATTTGCTAAGGCCAGTTGATCATTATCCTATTTCACCTGACCCATGGCTTACATTCTTAAGTACTGTCAATTCTGCTTCCAAAACACAACAGGCTCCGATTGGCTCTCTCCACACCCACGTCATCACCTCAGTCGAGCCACAGCAGCTTTGTGGGAAAGACCATCCTAACATCGGCTCTCACCACCCCATTCTGACCTCCTTACTCGGTACCCGAAGACAGTGGGGTCCTTCTAAACACAAACTGCACTGTTATTCTTCTGAGAAATGGGTTCCACTGGCTTCCTGGTATATCTAGAATAAATTCTACACTCTTAATCATGGCCCAGCACTGTGGCCCTCACTGGTCTTCAGCCATGTTTTGTGCCGGGCCGCCTCTCTCAGAAGGCCCTGGCCACTCTGTCCTTTTTCTGATCTCTTTCCAGCTTCAAGGCCTCCTCTGAGCATGCTCCTCCCTTTGCCAGGAACACCATGCTTTCCTTGCTCCCCAGACTGGCTTCTTCTCACCTGGGGGTCTTGTCACACCTGTGCTCCCTTCAGCAAGGACCCTCCAACACCAGGCTTACAGCAAATCATCACTTACTTCCCACTCCCACCCTTCACCGTTCCTTCTCTTCTTTGCTGTGTCCACAGTTTGTGATCATTCATTTGTTCTTTTTCCCTGTCAATCCCTCCAATTAATTCCAGATTTCATGAGGGCAGAATCTGCTTTGTTCCCGATTCTTAGAGCCATGCACAGCACCACGCGCGTAGTTGGCACGCTAGCTTTCCATCCAGAGTTCTGATTTTAAGCATGTTGGTGGTTGTTTATTGCACGCATGATAAAGAGCAAACCCTTTAACAGGCGTATTAGCTTCCTATGGCTGCCGTAACGAAGTACACAGCCAGGCTGAAAATATTCATAACATACTGTCGGCAAAAGGAATCAAAATTATACCCACATGATAAAAGTAACTATGCAAAGTGCTCATGGGTACAGAGAGGGGCTCAAATGCAATATGCCCCAGTGAATAAATTAGGGCAATATTGTGGGTTTTCCCCTCTTATTTCTTTTAGTGTTGTCCAAGTACTATTTGCATAATAGAAGCTTTTGGAGACAAAACCTTCGTGAGATGAGGATTCACCCATTTGAATCTCACAAATATCCAAACAGCAGCTCTTACATGTTTCTTGGCTATTAGAAGTGGACACACCTGTCTTTGGCTTTGTGGTGATGATGATGATGATGATGACTGAGAGAAAAGAACACACATAATCTAGATGATCTTAATTTTGAAAGACCTTGTTCAAGTTCATTAACTCTACCATGGCCTTATTTTTATCTTTTTTATGATACAGAGACTTGGAGGAGGAAATTGTTTTTTTAATTTTCTCCTCACAGAACCCCATATGCATATCTATTATTCTACAGATAACTCCTCACTCATAGATTTGTTTACTGTCTTCAGGGCTCCACTGGCAGGTGAGTTTCTGTGGAAGTGCTTCTCAATTCTCCATGCATTTTAGCTTTATCTGCAGACTTTGAAAAACGCTCATACCCAGTCCCTTCCTACCAGGTGTTCTGATATAATTGACAAGGGAGTGAGACCAAATGTCAATATTTTAGAGTTCCTTGGCAGTCAAGGTTGACACCCTTCCAGTCTCCTGGAAGGCAGGACCTGACTGCTGAGCCACAGTTACCCTGGCACACTTCTCAAGAGGGAGTGGGGTACGTTCAGGTCTGCCTTTGCTTGGTTGAAAGACAAGAGGACTGTTCCTTCCATGGTGGTCAAGAGTCTGCATTTTGGGGGCAAACTCCGAGTCATCCTTCAGGCTGAGTTATCATTTACTACCTGTAAGATAAGCATCCCTGACCATCCCCTCTAAAGCCAATCCCCATTTCCCTCTTTCCCAGCATCCTTCTTGTCTCCCACCCCCCAGGGTTTTATAAGGGGGCCGCCCACAGAGCTGGAGTCAGCAGCATGAAGGAAGTCCAGGGCACTTCCCTCCTGAGTGTGGAAATCAATCAGGCTATCCACTTGCACTGTCTAAGTGGCCCTGGGTCACTCAGGAAGGGGGGCATATTTGCATGATACCGCAATTCCCACCAAGTTGTTTATTTCTTTCTCCATAAATTAAAATTTGTAACTAGCAGAGGGGTCTAAGATATTCGAGTTACAGATACATATCAGAAACATGTTAGAGATAGGGATGTTTTTCCTAATTAAAGAGAGTTTTTTTTTTTCTTTCTTCATAGCTTTTAGGTGTTTTCTCTGTTTTCTCTACTGAGTAGATGTTACTTTAACAAACAGCAGACTAACATTAGTAATAATAATGTTTTCCTCCAGAAAAAAATGGGTTTGGTTTAAAAGCAACGGTGAAGGTTGCCTGGGGGAGCTTCTGCTTGCACCCTCTCCCTCAAGTTCCAAATCCAACATCAGTAGTCTAACACTCCTAAATATTTGCACTTTGCAATTTTATTGCTTTCACCCAATAAACTCTGTTTCTATAATTTCTTGGTTCTGCAGAATTTAAAGTGTGTTTCCCTCATTTAGCCAAAACCAGGTCAACTTTATTGGCTCTTAAAAATAGGTAGTTAGTTGGTTAGCAAGACCATGAAAAGGTATCAAATGACTTCAAGTTTATGGAAATCGCTTTAAATAGATTCCAAGTTCGTGGAAAGATTGAACCCCGACCATGCTGACTGCAGCAGAAAGTGGAAATTAAGTCTTCCCTGAGGACGGTAGACTGTTTAATGTAATTTTTAATGATGAAACATCTCTAAAGTAGGAGGAGCGCAGCTATTTTGACCACGGAGAGAAATATAAAATGTAAACCCTTGAAAGAAGGAAGAATGAAAGTGAATCCGAATAAGGAGAAATGAGAAGCAAAGCAGCATCTCAGATCCTAAGATGATAAAAGTCTGTCCTCCGGGAACCCATTTTCAAAAGTGTCCTCTGCAGCAACATCCTCCCTCAGACAGCACGGGCGTTCGCAAATCGGCCCCCACTGCTCGACTCGATTACAGATTCAGCCCAGGGTCTGATGCACCCACCAGACTCCGCGCTCCTTCCTCTGCCTCTCTGCCCGTCCAGCAGTGGATAAAGGGCAGCATCGCAGAATTGCAAACACATTTCTCTTGGGCAGAAAAGTAGGAGAGACACATCTGCAAAGTGATAAATGTTACAGGAAGTGTCGAGGGGAGTGAGGTGCGCTGCCTCCTCGTTGGGCTCGGGTGACACAGGGCTTGACAGTGAGGAGTGCGCGAGCACGTGTCTGCGTGTGCGTGTTTGGCTTCGCTTCTGCAGTTTCATCGGAATTCATTTGCATCCCCAACGCATTATATGCGATTTATTTGTAGGACACGGTGAAGGCCAGACTTTGCTTCTGTTCTTTCGGATCATATCTGACCTTTCCAGCAACAGATGAAAACATACTCCTTTTACAGAACAGGAAACAGAACCATAAAATTTAGAGTCCTTGCTTGTCTGTAAGAAAAAAACAAACTAGCAGTCCAATCTCCTGACGCCTAAATGAGTGCCCTTTCCATTAAACAGTGCTTCTCAGACGTCAATGCCCATAGGAATCACGTGGGGTCTGGTTTAAATGCTGATTCTGGGGGAGCAGGACTGTGGTCAGGCCTGAGATCTGGTTATTTCGAATAAGCTCCAGGGCTGCTGGGCCAAGCGCCTCACGTTGAGAGGCTAAGTATTAAATCACAGTAGCCGAACAGAGCACATTACTTAATCATACTTTGGCTTGAACATGCAGCAGGGAACTAGTTTTTTCCAGGATTATTTTTCTTTTTTCTAGGGAGAGGGTCCCAATTAAGGGAAGGAGAAAGTTAAGGTTTCTAAAGTACTTAACATGTGCCCAGTGTTGTGCTAGGTACTGTGGTTTACATCCGTTTCCCCACTTTATCATTCAGTTCTCACTGAAACAATGTATCGGTTTTTCTTTTCCATCCACCAGGAAGTGTCCTCAGAGAAATTAGGGGGGGCTTCCCCCAAAATAACAGGGGAAATGACAGGATTCCAGTTCTGACCTAGAATCCTACCCACGGTTCACATTACAGGACAGTTACTGCGGCATCTTTGAACTAATTAATACACGCCTTTGTGTCCTTGTTTATTTTTTAATGGCTTTTAATGTTTCCGAGGCAGAAGGCATGCAAAGCTCAGAGCAGCTGCTTCACTGGTTGGTGGCTGCTCATCCAGACAGAGTTGTCAGCTTGAAGGAGGTGCAGAGAGTTCGCAGTGCTATCCCGAGATGTAATTTTGGACAGATACTAAAATAACTTTCACTTTCATCCCTCCTATGTGGAAGATGAAAATCTTTTAAAAGCTGGAGCCCAGAGAAATGTAAATACAGCTCACTCAGCCCTGACATTTTGAAAGAGGTCACCCCCACCAGCTGCACCAGCGCTTGGCTATTATCAGGTTTTCTGTCACTCATGTTGATTAAGGTTGATAAACAGTGCAAAGCACTTGGGGTAGGCCAGAGGGCACGGGAGAGAGGTGGGTGACTTGAAAAGCGCCATTTTCCGAGAGTGGAAAAGTCCATCCTCCCTCTATACCTTTGTTTCCAAACAGAAAACATCATTCTCCCGGAGAAAGAGCAGGAGCAAGCGTTTGGCAAAGCTGTGCTAGAACGTCAGCTAGGGGGACGGTTACCCAGCTCTGAGCCTGCTCAGTGGGGGAGCAGCCACCAGAACCATCGGTCTCCAAGGTGACCCCCAGGCCATTCTCTCTGATTGGCCTTTGCAGTTAGTGCCAAAGGCGACGGGATGCATGGAAGCTCTCGTGGGATAAAGGAAGTGTGTTTGCCAGTGATGTCTTTTCTCGATTCCTGCCAGTTCCCAGTCATATCCTGGTATGATTCTGACACCAGTTCCCATGTGTGGGGGGGTTTCTCGCCAACAACAGGCAACTCTCAGACACCATCTGGGAGTCCTACACTTCAGCCCAAGTCTGACACTATGTTACCTGGAGATAGAGTCTGACCCTCCAGGTTAAGGGCTCTTTCCCACATGACTGAAAATTCCAACCATCTAATCACAGGGCTGTTGGCTTTACTAGCAACCAGGCCCCCTTTTAGGTGGGGTCCAAAGGTCACTTCATTATAAGAAAAAAAACACCCTTCTTGTGTTCATGGATTAGGACATTCTAAGGGTTTTAGGAACCCTGTCAGGAAGTGGAGGTAAAGACCAAATCTGCATTTCTTATAATAAATCCAGCATCACACCCAGCATCAGAGACAATGCCCTGCCTGAAAGTGCACCGTGGTTGTTTTGGGCCCAGCGTTCCGTTCCGTGGCTTCCTCATCCGCTAAGTGTGGCTCAGAGCCCAGCGCCCCGGGTGTGCAGGGCTGGTCCTCTCTGCTGCCAACTTTGGTAATCTCTGCTCTCTTTCCTTCCCGTGTTCCCTTTGCAAGCAGAGCATTTTCTTTTTAGGATTTGGGATTAAACTCTGGGTTCAAGCAACTATTTCGTTGTCTTACACAATCTCCAAGGTAAGAAAGTAAGATAAAAAGGGGATTAAATCACAAGAAAAATACAGCAAAATTTGTATCTCAGTAAATTATAAAAGTATTTAATTTTCCTTTAGTTTACTTGTTTTCCCCTATGAAGCAACTGAATGAAATCTGCTAAAGGCATTAGACACAAACAGGTTGAGATTCAATGCCCTGAAATGCAATTTTGGGCAAAACTGAGCTACTGTGAAACAAGGCTAATAATACTCCATTATATTGGCATAAGGGTGTATCAAAAGTCCTAACACTGTACTTACTGTATAATAGTGTCCAATAAATTGAATCTTCATTGCTTAGGGCATATTTAATCAAACCAGAGGAGTGATATATTCCAGAGAAATATGAGTATTTATATCTACCACATTCAGAGAGGTTTGAAAGGAAACTTTAGACCAGTTTGAAATAATTCCCAAACTACAACCTCTAAAGTGAGATTGACCTCAGACTAACACCCATCAATTCTAGTAGTTGAAAGAGAGAAAGAAAAGTATAAAGAAAGAAAGACAGGAAGAAAGAAAGAAAATTATAGTACAGAATTTACAGTTAAATTTATTTTTGAGGGTTTTTTTAGCGTAAAAGTTCATCTCTATTACATAAAGTATAGACATCATTTTCCAGTCATTTTTCCATTGTGGGAAATAGAGAACATGATCAAGTTTGCACAATACGCTGAACTAAATGGATGGGCTGCTTGCAATGGGAAGCAATGGACTTGGGGGCCCACAGGGCTCCAAGTCCCTTCTGGCAGCCCCAAACGCTGACAGACTCAATCTTTTAGCCCACGTGCAGCCTGGGCAGGAACGCCAGAGGCCCAAAGCTGGGAAAGGCTGAGCTGGGACACAGAAAATGTTTTTTCACACATGTGTGGAATCTGAAGCATGATAACTGTATTTGGGGGAGGAATACATATTGGAATAAATAGCATATTAGTTAATCAATTTATCCATGGATTCATTTAATAACCAACCAGAAGTGCTTCCGGATCTACTCACTGGTTACGGTAGATATACAGATCTACACAGATCTACATAGATCTGCATGGACTGGTTACTACATAGACTGTAGATCTAATAGATCTACATAGACTGGTTACAATGGGAAGGAAGAAGATCCACTTCCTGCTTGTGAGGGTCTCAGGGCCTAGAATAATAGTGTCCAACAGAAGCAAAACACAAGCCTTACGTGAGAGCCATATATGTTATTTTAAAATGTCCAGGAAGGTCAAAAGAAAGATATGAATTCTGATGTATTTTCATTAACCCAACATATCCAAAATAGTATCACTTCAACATGTAATAATATGAGTCATTAAGGTATTTTGCATTCCGTTTTTTTTTCTAAGTCTATGAAATCCATTATCCATGTCTCAGTTTGGGCTAGCCACAGTTCTCGCGATCAATTGCCATGTGTAGCTAATAGCTACCTAATTGAACAGTTCAGCTCTAGAGGATAAGACAAACCTGTAAACAAGTAAGAGCAATAGAAAGGTGCTCAGACTTGAAGAAATGAAGAAAAAGAGTCAAACTCACCTTTCAAGAGCACTCAGAAGCAAAATATGCATATTTTTATCTTCTGTGATTCTGAAGAATAGGTCCAGTTTTCTCATTCATTTGCATGTGAAGATACTGAGCCAAAGCTTTCTTGTAACTGCCCTAGAAATTATGAAAAAAAATCATTTTGAGCATGATGTAAGCATTATTTTTTCCTTTAAAAAATAAAATAAAATAAATTTTATTTATTTATTTCTAGAGAGAGGGGAAGGGAGGGAGAAAGAGAGGGAGGGAAACATCAATGTGTGGTTGCCTCTTGAGTGCCCCCAACTGGGGACCTGACCTCCCAACCCAGGCATGTGCCCTGACTGGGAATCAAAGCAGTGACCCTTTGGTTCACAGGCCGGTACTCAATCCACTGAGCCACACCAGTCAGGGCTATTTGTCATTTCTTAGTGCTACTTGTCAGCACTAAGTCGGGGCTTTTTGGGTCATTTATAGATTGTCAGGTGCATTTTACTAAGTCCATGTGTATTAAAGGTAAAGTGTTTTATACCAAGGAGACTTCTGTGCCCCTCACTTTCCCGCCATCTACTCAGTCAGTGGGGCTGTGGCTGCCGCTGTGTGCGTAACCCTGATCCAATCATGTAAAATCAGGCAACAAAGATACAGGGCCTGGTGAGCAGGGTAAGAGGAGGGGTGCGGGGAGAGACAGAGAGAGAGAAGAAGGAAGAAATCGACTTTGACAAGACCTTCCATTTTAATAAATAGAATTGCGATGGCTTTAAAACCACTAAGCCCCAAATTCCACAGTCATTCAACTTTCACACGACTTGAGGCTGTTGCCTAGTCTGGGAAGAAGCTCTCACTTGCCGTCTCTAAGAAAGGGCACCCTCCAGAACCAGGCTCAGGGTCAGATGAAGTGTAATTGACTAAGAGGTTCAAAGGCAGGTGAGACATAGAATTCAATAAGCACTAAAGAGGTATTCAAAATTCATGGGTTTCTTACACCTGGCATTTTAGGATAAGACTTTCTTATTTTAAAATTAGACTCTTTAGCAGGATTATTGAATATTAGCAGCATTGAAGTTGACTTTGGAAACGTAATTTAAGGTGTAAATTAAGGTGACCTCAACTAGGATGCAATACCTTTAAAGAAACTGAGATATAAAATATGAGAGCTATTTTGAGGAAATGGAAAACCACTGGGAGCTATTGACAAAGGACCAACAAAAGCAAAAAGGAGAAATAAACAGATTACAGGACAAAAGCCCAAGTACCTCATTTAAAACAAAAATGTTTTTCCATGGGTTATGATGAGTGATAAACAGAGTCCACTGTGTCACCATAAAATATGTATCTTGAACTCAGACACGATGAGTTTCCCTGTCAGCTTAATGTAGTGATTTAAGTTCATAGCCTTTCTCCTTGAAGGAGTTATAAGGCTGAAGTTACCAATCATTCTAAATGATGTGCATTTGGAAATTATAAACTATGACCAAGAGGCATTAGTTTTTAATACAACTTAATCATGAATTTGCCTATTTTAAGTTATTGTTTAGTTATAGATTTCTTAAAGTAGCTAGACTGGTGGAGTCTTAAAAGCTATAAACCATCATTAAACCACATTAGACTTTTGAGAAAATCCCGTAAAACTCAAAAGAAAGCCCAGCTCCAGAACTCTGCCTTCTCTGGCTCCAAGTCAACTTTGTCACAATGAAGACCTTCAAAAGATTCAATGAGGAGCCAAGAGGGTCTGTTGAGAAATCTCTGATTCACCTAGAAGACTGATTCACCTAGAAGAAAGGAAGAAAGGAAGAAGAAAGAAAGAAAGAAAGAAAGAAAGAAAGGAAGGAAGGAAGGAAGGAAGGAAGGAAGAAAGGAAGAAGAAAGAAAGAAAGAAAGAAAGAAAGAAAGAGAGAGAGAGAAAGAAAGAAAAGGAAAGAAAGGGTGAGAGAGAGGAAGGAAGGAAGGAAGGAAGGAAGGAAGGAAGGAACAAATGGAAGGAGGAAAAAAGAAAGAAATAGAAAGAAAACAGGAGGATAAAATGGTTGTTCCCAGTTCTTCCACAGCAAGTCAGCTCCCTGCGTCTGGGCAGCAGAATCTCCAAGCCCAAGGTCATCATCTTATAAACACGCTCAGGAAAGAGGAGAATCACAAATCACTGACTGTCAAACAGAGTTAAACAAAGTGCAGGAGCCACAATATTTTAAATGAAGAGCGCAACTGAGATCCGTCACGCTGGAGATTGGGAGCAAATACGAAAATCCATCCTTGTCTCCTGGAGATTTCTCAGGGGAAGAGAGAGGGCGTGGAGACCAGGAACCAACATTTCTGAGTGTGTTAACATAAACGTGCAGCCTCGTTATTCAAGCTGCGCTCCGTGGGCCTGTGGGATCTGCCTCTCCCCAGAGCCTGTTAAAAACGCGGAATCACAGGCCCTCCTCCTTCAGACCACAGCCCTTTCTGCTAGAATTCAGGTGATTTTTCGGAGAAGGAGAGGTTGACTGAGTAGTAAAACTTCGCATCATTTTTGTCATTTAACAGTTTTACCAGTTGATACTCTCACTTCAGAGCCAGGAAAAACAGAAGCTCTAGGAAATGTCCACGTTGCCCTGCCAGCCAACTGTAGACATGCCAGTTCCAACTGAAATGACTCAAATTCCTCTAAAAAAAGTAAAGTCTTTGCTTTTTTTTTTTTTGCTTTGAGGTATATTTACATATTTATGTTTATATACATATATTATATGTATATAAACATAAATATATGAATATATATATACTTTTTATATTTATCAGTAAACTACAATGAACAACAGAAGATTCTTGGGATGGTGATTCATTGGCTCTCACTTACACAGAGTGCCTAGGAGTTGCTTAACAAAGGGCCGGTAGATGAAAGGAACAGTTGTAGAACAGCCATTCCATGTTCAGGGCCCCATAAAATACAGTCCCGTTTCCTGAAGTGATGGACAGACAGATGGCTTAAAATCTAAAATCAAAGTGAGACTAACACTTTGACCAAGAGATTGCCTTCAAAATTAGTAAAAGCCACCCAAACCACCTGTTCTGTTTACACAGATGGGGGAACTTGTCATTTTCCAAAGCAAGCTGTTAGTGTACAAGGGGGGAGGGGATGTCAAGGGGGAAAAAATAACTTTAATAAAATCCTCCCCTCAAAAAAGTTTCTAATCTCTTTCTTTAGGCCATAAAATTACTTGCTGACATCCCTAAAGTACATGATTGCTGAGAGCTAAGCAAATGCACATTCCCACTGTGGGCTATCAATTGCCTTCTCTCTCTCCCCACCACCCACCGTGCTGGACATTCTAACACGTATCATAGAAGCTTGTGAGTTGATGGCAGGAACACAGTTTGTTAGTGGAGCCTGTAGTAGAGAATCCCAATGTGCTGGTGTAGCAGGTTCAAGATGGGTGAAAACACGTTTTTTTCCTCCCTCTTTCAGGTGAACTCTTGTTTTTCTCACCTTGAGTTTGAAATGACCTTAGCTGTTTGCTTGACTAACAGCAAGTGATGTTCTGGGGCTTGGAGATACCAGGTTATAAGAACCATTGTAGATGCCAACAGGGCCTTTTGGAACTCTCTGAGAGCCCTGAGCTGCCAAGGAAGAAATCTCGGCTGCCTAATACTGCCTGCTGGACATGCTGTGGTTGACGGTCCCAGCTGAGCCCGGCCGTCTTGTCACCCCTCTTGCCATCCCACCCAAAGCGCCAGGAACACAAGTGAAGGTATAGTGGACCCCACAGTCCATCTGCTAGCTGAATTCCACTCAGTGACCTTTGTCATTGCTACTTCGTTTCAATTCCTAATCTACAAAGATACGAAATATTGTACAAGCATATAGCTGCCGTTTTAACCCAATTAATCTGGGAGTAATTTTTATGCAGCAGCAGATAACCAGAACAGCTGGTACAACCAAATCTATTCATGGGGAAGCTTTTATTCTCCATCCAGTTTCATCATTATGTTCATAGCAGAAACCTAACAAAACAAATAAATTTATGAAGGAATAGACTTGCTTCGCAAAGGTCAGGAAATTTCAGAAATGTGTGAATTGATTACGCAGTCAACAATGGGTCAAGAATCCCCACCTTTGCTCATTACCAAGTATGCATTTAAAAGTGAGAGACTGGGTCCCTCCTGTCCCAAAAATGGGGCGAGGAAAGATCCTATGCAAAAAGCTCCAAGTCCCTGAAGATGATTTAAAGGTGCCCGACACTTCCTCTATGCAAAGAGCACCTGGAGTGCTCCGAAGCAATTACTGCAAAGATAACTGCAAAGGAAATGAAGCGGAGTGCTGGATTTATCTTCATGTACCGTTCTCCACATGGTAAAATGTCGCCCATTTGTCTCTGCTCCTTCGACATTAGATTGACCAGTTAACTAGCTTTTGCAGCAAAAGATCAACCAGCTGACAAATGGCTCCCCTTGACTTCAAAGCACAGCTAGGCCTTAATTTTAGGCCTAATGATTTTAAATCACCCTTCTGGTTACAACAAAATGCACGATGCGACTTAATCAAATCTCTAAGCAGTTTGTAAAACATGGTTTGTTTGTGTATGTCAGAGGCATGAGGGTAATGAATGGATGTGGAGTGGATGGGGGTCGTCAGGTTGGCTGCACGGACCATGGGTAGAAATCTATTGAATTAAGCAGACATCGCTGTTAATGAAGAGACCACGTAAATGGAGCCAGCTCTAAATTAAGCAGACCTCGTTAGCCTGCCTTTCTAGGGAAAATGAGTTCTTTGTGGACAAGAGTGAAATAAGATCTCAAGGGCTCATGTAATAGGAGAAATTGGAACATTCTAGCTGGTAAAAGCAATGCACCAATGAATCAAATGTGGCTTGCCCACCATTTTGGCTCATCTTCAAGGAATTGCATACTAATAATCATAATAATGCTATTTGTTTGCAGTGAACTATTAATAATGTTATTTTGGTTATAATTATTATTATCAACATCAGCAATTACAGCTTCCGTTTAAGGTAGGGTTCTCAAAATAATAGGGAACGGAGACAAAGTTGAGAATCTAATAAAGGTTGGGGAATTTTTCCCAAAGAAAAGAATGCTTATGTGCAGAAGAACACTCACGATATCAAAGGTTTGTTGCGTCACTCCTGTTCATTTAAGGACCCCTGAAGCTCCTCCAAGGTGGGTTTTGGTTTCTAGGTTAAGAGTCTCAAGACGAGAGCATAACCTGAGCCTTTAGGAAACATCTGTTTCATTAATTAGCTCACCAAATCCACATGATGGATGTTGCTATCCTTGTTTCAGTGTTGGGGAAACTGAGTCTCCAGGAGTACATGAGGTAAGGAGTTGGGTTTGAATGCCCTGTTTTCAAAGCCTATGGCCAATTAATTTGAGATAGGCATCTTTCTTTGAATAACTGCATTAGAGGAATTCAAACCCTTCCTGAAGTTGAGAGTGAAGAAAGGACAGAGATGGGTGATGCACCCTCCCCTAATTCCCAGATACTGGAAAATAGCCCCACATTTCAAGTTTCAATCAGTAGAATATATAGGTATATATCTATGTGCAATATATACACAAACATACACACTCCTACCTTAATATTAATACATATATGTCATCTCTAGGCACTTGATAGATTTCTATAAACTATCAATTACTTGTTTGAACTAGCTAAGCTGTTTCCTTTTCTATAGATCTTATTTTTTCATCTATAAAAATGGTGTTAAATATATCAAGCCCTGCGCAGTTACAAAACTGCCAGAGTTTTAAAATATAAATTGGGGCATAACTGTAGGGGTAAGTGGAAAGGAGGAAAGGAGAAGGAGGAAGGGGGAAATGAGGAGGAGGAGCATGGGAAAGGGAAGGAGGTGGGGGGAGAGGTGGGGAGAGAGTGGAAGAGGGAGGGGGGGAGAGAGAGAATTCAAAAGAGAGAGACTTAAACAGGGAAGACAGTGAGGTTGATCCCAGGTTCCTGCTGTCTTTTTTGTTCAGACAAAAATGCCCATTCTTAGGTGTTTTTAGCATCCGCCCTTCACCGACAAGGCTGTGTTCCCTTCAAAAAAACAGAAAATATAGTTGGTCTTTTTGTAAAAATGTTTTCTCCCTTATGCTACTGTGCCTACTGCCTGGACCAGGGTAAACATAGCTTTTTCTTTATTTTTATTAGCACGTATAAATCTATATGCCAGTCAGTCTCATGATGAATTGACTCTTTCTACTCTGCATTTTGTTGAAAGTGTGATATGATGCAAATCCTTTTGGTTTTTTAGAGTACATTTTATTTGTATAAGCTTTTTTCTAAAACTACTTTTTGTTATTATTATTATTGTAACAATTCTAGATATTCATGGAAAATAGTGATTTGTTTTAGAATGGAAATCAGTTAAATACTGAAAGTCACTCTGTGAATGCCTTGTACTAGTTTCAAATTCCAAAGCACCACTGTTAAGAGTATCTTGCACGTGTAAGTCCATCAGTCTGTCCCTCTATTATTTACATATCTAGCAACAAACAATATTTTACTATAAGTAAAGATAAATAAAGTAACCATACATTTTGTAATATTTTAAATTATACGAGGTCTGTCCAGAAGGTATCCAGCCATGTAATATGAAAAAGAGAGACATTTATTGAATAAGGTACAAGATACAAGAAACACTGCACATAGGACAATGACACCTCAGTCCCTTTCAAAGTAGGCACCTTGGGACCTTGCACAGTTCTCCCAATTGCCATCAGCCGCCCTGTTGTATTTTTCTGAATCTCATCAACAGTCTGAAATCCCTTCCCATTCAAAGGTGATTTTAGTTTTGGGAAAAGCCAGAAGTCTCAGGGCACCAAATCTAGGCTGTAGGGAGGTTGAGTGACCTGGGGGATTTGACGTTTCACAAAAAAACTCTGCATGAGACGTGATGCATGAGCGGGCGTGTTGTTGTGATGAAGCTGCCAATCACCGGCTGTCCATAGCTGCAGCCCTCTGAATCATTGGAATAGTTTTTGTAGGGGAATGTTCAACCTTAACGCAAAATTTGATGCAGATTTGTTGCTCTACTCAGTCATTTTGAATGTGACGGCCACACAGTACACGTGCTCACTCAATGGTGTCTACTGTCCCCACTGACTCGTACAGTGAAGTCATCATTGTTCACCCGTGTGCATTCCAGTCCACTCTGCTTGGCTGCCAGTTTACATCAATGTCTGCACAAACTGTTCTCATCATATTAACAATGGCTGGGCTTTTTCTGGACAGACCTCATATACTTGATACAATTTCCTATATTTATACACAAAGGGCTGCTTCATTATTTTGACTGGCTGAATATAATTCCATTATACATATGGCCATCATTTATTTAGCTCACTGTTGATGAATGCCTTAATTTTTTCCCCTAGAATGTTACTATTACAATGAATACTTCAATAAACATTTTTATACAAATACCTTTGCATACTTAAATAAATGAATATAGTATACAGATTTCTAAATGCAGCTGGGTCAAAAATGTGTACATTTCAAACGTTGACAGAAATTGCTAAAATGCCTTGCAAACTAGTTGCACCAATTTCCATTTCATCTAGCCATGTAGAGCAGTGTGCGCTTCCCCACTTAGTCAAAATGCAGCGTAGCCAGTGATGATACTAAATCGTGGCATCTCCTCAACTTCTGGTGATTCATCACATAAATTATGAATGCATCTCCTCAACTCTTAATAATAGTGAAATACCTCTGTTCCTGTTTTCAAATCATTGTTTTAGGACAATGCATTCTTCTGGGGCACCCGCTATATTTGCTGATTGTAATTTACACAGGAAGAATTACCCTTTCGGATCTTACAATTTCCATGGCATTCTCTCTCATCTCCCATTTAGTTACGCTGTTGCTTGCTAATATATTCATTTATATGCCATCCTTTTCCAAGGCTGATTTGAAGTGGCATATGATCAAATAGCAGGCACAAGGCAAAAGCAACACTGACATGGGAAAAAAAATTCCTTAAAAAATTAATATTGTGATTTTAGTGGTGAATGTAGTTCTGGGCTTCCCGGATATCAAGGCCAAAATGGCTGTCGCTGTTTTGCACAGCCTACAGAAAGCAAAAGCATATCGTTCACATGGCTATAAACCATTTTTCTGATGCTTTTTAATTTAATGAATGTTCAGGCAGACGTTAATAATAGAACATACTTTGTCCTCAAAAATTATTAGCCATACAAAGCAGAGGTTTTCTTCATAGAACTGCTTACGAGAGAGAGAGAGCTATAACCTGAAAATACCATTCACAAAAGGCTTTTCTTATGAGACAGAAGATTGGCTATTACTATAAGGTATTAACTTGAATATCAATCATTTTTATTGTATTAAATGCATTCCCTAAATGCATAGGCTCATTGTTATTATATTAAATTTCAGGTCTAATGAGAAAAAAAGTGAAATATGATTAATTATCAGAGCAAAAGAATGAGATGATAATTATGATAAAGATAATTGTGATTTATCCTCATACAAATTGTAGCTGTCCTTTTTGCCACTTGCATCCAGGATCAATTTATTTTCTTCACAATAACACAAGAATGCCAGGTAAACCACCTGAGAGAAATCGGGGCCCATAAATAACAGTTCCCAGCCTTGACTCAGCCCAATCTCATCCAACAATGGGCGACACTGCCACACGACTCCTCAGTCCCTTCGTTTGTGTTGCTTGAGACAGAGCTCGTGTTCTCAGACTGTATGGGTCTCTGTGTTTTCTGATGAATTTTCTCCCCCCGGTGTATTTATCCTATGATACTTTTCCATGTGCTTGTGGAAGAAAAGCGTTGTCTTCAGACTCAATAGCAACTGCAGAAAAAACTGGGGGAGAAAACCCACATGACTGGAACTCAACCACTTGACAAACTACCTCTTTTAAAAGCTACATTGACAGACACCCATTGTACCCATCAGCTAGAGTACAAAGCCTCGGCATTTATTTATTACCTGCCCCCGGCACTTCCAACCATTCTGAACTGCCTGTCTTCAGAAAACACATGGCAGTCTCTGCCTTCTGGATTTTCCTCCGGCTAGAATTTCCACTGAATAAATTACTATTGCCTAAATCCCATCTCTGCTCAAACAGCTCTTTCTATATTTCATAGTACGCATCCTGTAAAACGCCACTGCTTTGACCGCGTCTTCCGGTGGGCGTATGTGTGGATATATTCGTTATGGGTTCCTGTGACACTGGTAAGCACTAAACAAACATGTGCTGAAAGACAAACTAACACATTAACATGTCCCAGAAAAACAACAAAACCATTTCAGGCTCTCAGGAGGCATTTGTTTTGAACTTTGTTGTGCCATGAATGGTGAGGGGCTCTGCAGGTGCAGTGAGGGCCACGCCCCACCCCTGCCTCCAGAAACCCACCGTGCAGCGAGGTTTCTCCACCGTATCCAGAGCCGCACAAGGAAGGTAGGAATGTTACAGGAGAGACCTGCTCAGGCCTCTCCGAAATCACCCAGGAGGGAACTCCTGTATTTGTACCTTTTCAGGGAGGGTTTCACAGAGAAACAGGCCTTGAAGGATGATGGACGGGCGTCTGACGGTTGCACACAGACAGAGGTTTACCCTGGACCGAAGTAGTATTGGAGTGCTCTGAAGGAGGCTTCCAGCCCATCCACATCACCACTTTTCACATACAAAAAAGAGATACATCAATCCTCTTAAGCTATGAGTGGTAGATGCATATGTTACCTCTTTGGGCTACTTGCGTAAACATGGGAAACACAAAAGGACAATCTGAAATAGAAATATACTAGACATAGGATAGACTGTGTAACAGTTAGTAATTGGAGGCTAATGTACTAATTTAGTAATTTCAATGTGAACTATTAACTCAAAAAAAAAAAAAAAACTGAGAAGGGAGCCAACTGGGAAGGTGGCCAATGTCAAGTAAATTCAAGAGCCTCTGCACTGTATAGAATTAAACACATTTCTCACTGCAGAATGAAGTGCTTTCAGAGTCTACCTACTTCTCCTCACCTCCACTATTGCACATTTAGCCCAAACTCCAGTCACATCACATCTGGAGAAGCATGGTAACTTCTGGACAAATCTGTCTCCCTGTAACAGGCAAGCCACAGGGAGTAATCCTTCTAAAGGAGGCCTCCAAAACATTAGCCAGATTTTGTCACTCCTCAGAGCCCTCCAACAGCGTCCTATCTCCCGAAGAATAAATTCTGACAATGCTTACACCGTATCTATGTAACTGTAGATAATCTGGCCTCTTGCTTCCTCACTGGTCTCCCCCGCCCCTCGCCGTGCCTGACTGCCCACCTAGCTCTACACACACAGGGCTTGTTCCGTCTCAAACCTACAAATCATACTCCCATTTCAAGACGGCTGTTTTGCTCCTTCCTAACATCTGCACAGTGCTCCTTCTTTTCATTTAGGCTTTTGTTTAAATATAAATTCTTCAGAGAGGTTTTCTCTGACTGCATACAATAGCATGTTCCCCAGTGTTTTAGTTCCTTGCCTGTTTTGTCTTGTTTTCTTCTTCTTTTTAAATTCATTTTAATTGTTGTTCTTGTACAGTTTTGTGTCTTTTACTCCCATCCCAGCCCACCGCCCCAGCCCTCCCCACCTCCGTCCCATTTCCAACCCCCTCGTTTTTATCCATGTGTCCTTTATATTGTTCCTGTAAACCCTTCCCCTTTTCCCCTGATCTTCCCTCCCCTATCCCCTCTGGTGACTGTCAGTCTGTTCTCAATTTCAGTGTCTTTGGTTATATTTTGCTTGTTTGTTTGTTTTGTTGATTAGGTTCCTGTTAAAGGTGAGAGCGTATGGTATTGTTTTATCTTTATAGTACTGATTTACTGTCTGTTTACCCCCAATGAAAATACAGGAGTGGGTAAAAGTGGGTTTACAGTTGTGAGTATGCTGAATAGAGTTTATTCCTGTATTATTCTTTACTACCTATTGTATTATTTATGGTTATTATTATGAACCCACTTTAGCCCACTCCTGTATGAGCTCCATGAGAGCAGGGAATGTTTCATGCATAACTGTCTTCCCGGTGCTTACAACAATGCCTTACATGGACACGCAATAGATACTCATTGAGGGAGGGAGCAAATGCCTGTCTGAGCCCTTATCTTGTAATATGCATCATAAAGATAAAATAAATCATAAAAATCTAAGAGAAGAATATGATACTTGATGCTTCTCAACAATTTGGACAGGGAGTGCTTTGGTAGATTACCTCACATTTACCCATCTCTTCAACAACTACTTACCCATCATGTTCCTTCCATCTTACTGTGGAATCTGTCGTGTTCTGAACACAATTTGGGAATTACTGTTCTAACAAGGACCAAGGCAGGGGATTTATCCTGACTTTGGGGCCTGCACTCAGTCAGATCCAAAGGGAGTAAGAATGGTCTGCTGGTTTGTCTCGGTGATGGTCCAGAATTGGGGGGTTGGGGGTACTTCGGGGTGTGAGGTTGAGAGAGAGAACAGAAAACCTGTTGGAAGCTAGTGAACACTTTCTTAGAAGACTAGTGATAAGGGTATTAAATTGAACTATGGTTAAATTGTCAAACTAGGTGTTGTGATGGTTAGTTTTATGTATCAACCTGACTGGACCATGGAATGCCCAGGTCATCTGGTTAAACATTCTTTCTGGGTCTGTGAGGATGTTTCTGGGTGAGATTAACATTTGAATCAGCAGGCGGAATAAGGCGGAATTGTGCTCCACAGTGCTGATGGGCCTCATCCAATCCCTTGAAAGCTTAGCTAGAATAAAAGCCTGAGTAAACAAGAATTCCTTCTCTCTGCCTAACGTCTGTAAGCTGTCTCCAGCCTTCTCCTATCTTTGGACTTGAACTTGGACTAGAACCTGACCTGCACCATTGGCTCTCTTGGGTCTCCAGCTTGACTACTACAGGTCTTGGGACTTCTTAGCCTCCATTAATTGCATGAATCAATTCCTTATAGTAAATCAATATCCCTCAATAGATAGATAGATATAGAAATAGATGCATCCTCTTATTCACGTATGAATCATCTATGTAAGTATATGTATCTGTCTATCTATCATCTAGCTAGACTATTGGTTTTGTTGCTCTAGAAAACCTACACTAATACAGAAGTAGAGCAAAGGAGAAAACATAGCGTGATGTAATCCAGACAATGGCTGAATCTATGTTTCTAAGTAAAAACTTTATTTAGATCTGTAACTAGTGAGAAATCGAGAATTTCCATAAAAACTCTGGAGCCCACTGCTTCTGTAGCCAGACAAAAGTGACTTCTGAAGGCTCTGGTTTCAATACTATGCTCTTGATGCATGATCAGAGGAGAAATGCTTATGAGAGAGGGAAGCCAGGAAGTGGGAAGGAGGAGGAAGAAGGGGAAGAGAATAAAAAGGGAGAAAGAAAGAAGAGAGGGAGGGAAGATCCAGCAAGCGCCAAGAATTTTCTCCTGGCAACTAATGAGCTACTTTTCAACAAGTACTGGCTAGTCTCAAAATTCTGTATTCCATTCCCCTTCCTCTCAGGAGACTCGAATAAAACTCCAGTGTCAGGAAGAGAGGTTTGCCACGTAGTTTCCACAGAAACAACTCTGATTCCATAGTGGTACCTCTATCATATCTTAATCAGCATGTTGTTAATAAGATAATTTGATGCTGAATTATAAATATGAGTGATGAGAGAAATCCAGGCCTGGCGGTGGGAGAGATGTTCACTCAGCCTCAGAGG
>PVKU01006558.1:0-101728 GCA_004027475.1 Anoura caudifer
AAAAAAAAAGGCTCAGTTAAGGTCAAGATTGACCTTTGTCAAGGAAGATACTGGCCTGACTACCCACCATGACTTGCTTTCAGTTAAGAAATTTTAATGACCATCCTTGGTGGTTACTCTCAGTCTCTGAGTCTGTAAGGACCCCCATGCAGGCCTTCCCTGAGCCTGCCAGATTTAGGGTGTGGCCCCTTTTTTGTTCACACTTAATTCTGCTTTAATTCTGCCACGTACATAGGAATTCTTAATAGATTTGTTTAGAAGCTCCTACCACTTCCCCTTCTGCCCTAAAAATGAAGTGTAAGGGGAGGTAAAGAAGGGAAATGATTCGTCAGGCACCAAATCGGAACAGTCACCTTGGTCTTCTGAAGAGTTCAAGTTGCTTTTCAACTCCTTTTCACATCTTTGGAGACTGAGGCCAACCTGGGGGTAATTGACATTCCCCTTGACACAGGACTAGCTAGCCACAGGATGGAACCTGACACTCAATGGCCTCACTCCCTGGGTCAGCTTTGCCTTGGGCACGCGTGCCTCACTGCTATTTGTGTGTCTACAGTTTCCTGTTTGAAAACTGGGGGTCGAAGGGAATGGGTAAGGATATAGTGCTGATTAATTAAACCAGGTCAGGATGAAGGAGTGATCTCTGGGAATGCTGTGCCCACTTACAGGGGTGTCAGCAATGAGAGGGTCAATGAATCACAGGGAAGGCTGGCTTTCCCAGGACTAGATAAACCTCTCCTTGAACTTCTTTGTAGTTCTCAGAAGTGGATAGGAGATGCTGACCCAGTAAAGGCCCAAGAGCTAGAAGAGCCATGGCTCTCTTCTGTATATGTGTGTGGGGATCCCCAGCAGTGTGGGATTGTGGTGCCTGGTTGGGAGGGAGGTGGAGGGAAGCGAGGTTCAGGAAGGTGCTTTGGAAAGAGGTGAGCAGGTAGACCACTCACTAGCCCTGGCTTTGGGCCCACTTCTCTTTCAAGCCTCAGTTTTTTCTGAAGATAAACAATACCTCATAGAATTATTAGGGTTATTAAGTGACATGATACATGAAGAGACCTCATCACTTTAGTAAAAATTCATGAAACAGTAGCAATTATGTGCCTTAAAAAAACACAGCTGTTTAATTTCCCTAGAGTTTTAGTTAACGATCTCATAGATAGGCTTCACGATGGATGTAGCTTTTTTCATTTACATCTGAAATCCTTTTACCTGGACGTAGTATCCAGGCCGATAGCCACAGAGTTGTCTCCTCCTAGGATTTTTGGGATAGGTTAGAGGTTGGTCACAAGTCTCTTGCAAAACACCTGGAAGCCTTGGACAGGTCTGTTCAGCTTAACTGGAAAAACTCCTATTGTTATTTTATAAGTTAACTCCCCCATGTCTGCAGAGGCTTTCAGGACAAAAACAGATTGGGGGTGGGGTGGGGAGGATGGCCGTTGTGAGTGTAGCCTTGGTCTTCACTTGCCTTGTCATTGTTCGTCAGCGACAGCTGGACAGAAGGGCTCTGGAAAAGGTCCGGAGCAAATTGAACCCGTATAGCTACCTTCTACCTTTTTAGATGGATCTTCCAGACCCTGCCTCAGACAGAGAAAGTGGAATGGGCTGACTTGGGCCACTGGTATTTTGGGAGGAAAACAAAAAACCAAAAACCCTCTGTCTCCCATGTCTAGAGCATTTATGTGCAGAATAAAAAGTAAAATAGGAAAAAAAACTGTTTTTAGAATTTTTACCTAGGGCAGCAGCTCATCTGGGTTTAGTTTGAGGACTAATAAAGTCCTTTGGAGGTCTAAAATACATTTACGAGGGATTTTTGCTTTACTTAATTTTTAATTTTTGCAGATGATGAAATAACATTACTAGACCGTATGGTTTTTTAAAAACCTTGTGGTCACCCAAATAATATGTGCAGTTTGAAAAATTATATCTGTCTCCTGCCTGTAGTTTTTGTGAGTAAGCTTTTTCTTGAGGAACTTGGAACAGAGTGATGCTTGAGTAGGAATTAAGCCATTAAAATGGCTTTTCCTGAGATCAGGAATGGTTTACTTTTTTGGCCTGAAAGTGTTGCAGAATAACCACCTGAAAATATAGTGAATGTGGGCAGTCTTTCCCATATTCACATTTCTCCTTGATTGATGCTGTGATCAGATATTCTACTAACATAAGTAAGTCGAGGAAAAATAGGTTTCCTATTTTAGTGAGTGGGCAGAAAGAAAACTACTTGCTGAATAGGTCTTTGTATTCCTTCAGTGTTTGTCAAATGGCCCAGAACAAAGAATCAAAGAATCCCTCTGGGCAGGAAGACAGTGTGGTCTCTCTTCTTTCTAAAAGAGATGCTTTTCCGGGTGTTTTAAGGATGATACATTACCTACTGCAGAAGCCTGGATCCAACCATCTCTGATCTGATCTCAGGGCCCCTTTCTGCCCCTGTACCCACAGCTCTGTGGAGGGCATCAACCATCCAGCTAAATAAACTACTTGGTCTCAAAACCGTGCGCATCTTCCAAGGCCCAGTTCAAATGTTCCATCATTCATGGCATCGGTTATCCCGTTCCCCCAACGAAATTTACCATTTATACCCTCCCTCTAAAGTTCTAAATCTTTGTTTAAACTTCTGCAGCGGCATTTACTGCCTGGCAAAAGGCTTGTCAATTAAAAAGACCTGGATGTTGGTTCTGATGCCTCCTCCTACCAAGAGTGATGTTGGGCAAGCCAGTGATCCCCTGGAGCTTCAGTTTCCTCCTCCGTAAAAGGGGATTGACAGCGACGCCCACTTGTCAGGCTGCTTGTGGAAAGACTGCAGAATGCAGCCTCCTGAGGGCAAGAACTGTATTTTGCCACCTCCGTTATGGCTGGGAATCTTACTTTTCTGACTCTCCAAATCATTGGGCCTTCTTGGGCTCAGGTGAGAGGGCAGAATAGAGGAGGAATTCAGGGGCCAGCGGAGATGAGTACTGGATTTGCACTTTGTTTCTGGGTGATAATCAATGACCAACTCTGGCCAGACAGGTTTTCCTGTGCTTGGACTATGCCTCTTATTTTTAGTCTTTGGAATATTTGCTTTGGCAAGAAAACATTTTAAAAAAGCAAAAAAAAAAAAAAAAACCCTCGCTGATCCAAGTGTGCTGTTGGGGAATTTGGGGAATTTGAGAGTGAAGCTTTAAAATTTGTTCTTTATCTGATGATTGCCCCTAAGGCCACAGAGGAACTGAAATTATTGTCTTTCACTGATTTCACAAATACGTAGTGTTTGCCACAGACACAGTATAGCGTACGAAAGTAGGTCAAAAGAATAAACTACATAGAAAGCAGTCTGCAAACTGTAATGTGCTATATAAACGTTAGTAGTTTCTATCCCTAGTAGTAGTTGGTGGGAAGTGTGAATATATTTAAAAAATTACAACGCGAAGTGTGCTGTAGTAAAACAAGGACAAAAAGTTGTGGGGAGTCCAGTTTTTAGCTGATCCTTGGAGGGTGAACTAATGCTTACTAGATGGACAAGCGGAAAACTGGAGAAAAAGGGGGGAAGTTACCTGTTACTAAAAACCCATGTACTTGAAAAGGATGAATGTTATGGTATCTGAGTGATTGCAATAAAGCTATTTAAAAATGACATTCTAGTTTACAAGAAACTAAAGAAAAAAGAGTTACCTCATTTTTGCATACTATTTCATTATTAGGACACTTCTGATTTTTTTTTTTGGTGATTGAATTATTGTTTTCATTAAAACACTTTTTTATTATTTCCTATCTACAATATAAATCCCCTTAAAAGTGATTTTTAAAAGGCAGGTACTTGAGGCTCTACTGTTATGAAGAAATCAACTTTCTTCTCACCTCTCTCCTCAAATAATCTCTTTAAAATTTATTTAATCTGAAATATTTTTCCCATTACCATTTAGTCCCCTTATACTCCCCTCCCCCTAGCAGTCACCACACTGTGGTCCATGTCCATGAGTCCTTTTCCCTTTCTGCTCAATCCTCCCACCCCCTAAATGCCACACACCCCCCACCTTAGCTGTCAGCCTGTTCTCTGTCTATGAGTCTGTCCTCATTTTCCTTGTTACTTCAGTTTGTTCATTAGGTTCCACTTATGAGTGAAATTATATGGTATTTGTCTTTCTCTGACTGGTTTATTTCATTTAGCATAATATTCTCCAGGTCCACCCACACTGTCACGAAGAGTAAAATTTTCTTCTTTGTTACCCCTGAGTAGTATTTCACGGTGTAAATGTCCCATAGCATCCATCAGTAGATGAGTGGATAAAACAACTGATCTTGTCCTGATCTCACAGAACACCCTATAAGATAGGTGAGGTGCTGTTTTTCCTGTTTTACAAATATGGATATTGATGCTCAAATTTGTCACATAACTAGTAAATGGCAGACTGGGGGCTTGAGTCACTGTGTTCTGACTTCTGTGCTTTGTTCAAATTCAAAATATGGCTACCAGTTTACTCATATTTAGCAAGCTAGGTAGAATGTGTGTTCAACAAGTGTTCCCCTTGGCCAATCAGGCACCTCATTCAAGGCATGTTTCTAGCTTCAGTGTGGTTTCTTCCAAAGCTAGTGCTGAACCAGGGATGGATTTGCCTGCCAGCCTGACCCATTGCACAGCTGCCACACTGTGGAAATATCCCTTAGGAAAAAACCTGCAGACCGGGTACACTTATGTCCCCTTTCATAGTTTTATTTTAGTCTTTTACTTTGGATTATTTTTCAAACTGTGGGTGTCAGAGTTCAGCGATCTTTGATACTAACTAGTGTTAGTTATGACTCATAACTATGAGTGTGACCTATGAGTATGACTCATAACTATGAGTATGACCTTGGATGAGTCACTTAAGGAAACTGCAGACTACTTTATCTGTAAAGGGAAGACTAGCCAAGCCCATTTAACTAAAGATGTATGACCTAAAACCCATCTACAGGCGTGCCTGATGCTCACACAAGTCATTCTTTGTGATGTGGGTATGTTCACCCCAAGTCAGCTGTAAAATAGAGTTCCTGAGATTTCCTTCAGTAAAAGTCAGGCCAGCCCAGCCTCCAACCCAAGTGACTTGTCATATTTGTTTGGTCCCCTCTCTGGAGCTTGAGCTGGATGTGTCTCTGGGTTCCACTGTGAGCTTTACGTAATCAGGACATTGGCAGAGGTGGCAGGACCCAGCCTGTACTCCACTCGAGAACGGGTAGCTGAGTGCAGGCCTGAGGTTGAGGACAGTCACCTGTACTGAGAAAGTGAGTCCTGATCTGCCCGCTGCTTAGAGACAGACATAAAAAGATGTAGATGGTGCTCATTCCTACAAGTGGGCATGTGGATGTAGAAAGAGGAACACCTGTGTAGGCCTATAACAGATGGAGCAGCCCATCTCTGACTCATGGTCGGTCTGCGGATACATCTTTTGTACCAGCTGAGCTGGAGTTTGCACAGTGCAGCAGCCTGGGGGGTGGGATGGCGGGCGGGATGGACAGTGCTTCATGTGCTGCTCAACATTTTGATTCTCATCACTGGTTTGGTCACTGATGAGCCATGTGACCTCAGAGAATCTTCTTTCTCTGAGCCTTGATTTCCTTACCTGTATAATGCTGCACTACTAAGCCATAGCAGGGTCTGAGAAATAAACGAGGCAATGAGGGAGAAATCATGTAACTTTGTATCTTACTGAATGTGTTCAGGGAGCATTTGAATATGAGTTACTTAATGCTTTATTCCGCAGGATTTTCGGAGGGCAGCCTGGAGTGTAGGATTCTGCTGCTGATGTTCAGAGCTTCCCCACATGATAAGGTGTGCTCTCATGCGGTCCCTGTTACAGTCTGTTTAGTGGTTGTGATAGTTGCTGACATACAGCAGAAGGGGCATCTTTTAGCCTTTTCTAAACTATTCCAGTTATTTTTGCAAGAAGCTTCCTATCCTATATATACCCAGTAATTAAACTCCAAACCATGTTGCGAAATGTCCACATGACCTAACCTTCAAAAGTAGATGGTCTAGCCTTGTAACTACTATACTCTGAGCTAAAGCTAAAATGACCAGCAGTTACCGGTTTTGAACTTCTTACATAATCCATTTCGACTCCTTCAACTCATGGTGAGTTTGTGATGGTTTCGGAATTGGTGGAAACTAGATGAGGTACTACAGGAAATTTTGAAAGAACTGTAACATCTGGCCTCTGCCCCTTAGGATTTAATGGTCTTTTGAGGGAGACAAGACAAAAGCAAGAAAATACTCTTCCAGCCACATACACAACTTTGTAATTCTCATAGATAGAAATTCTGCTTGGTCCTTGGGCAGGAACTGGTGAAGCATGGTCTGACCAGAGGCTGTCATTGAATGAAGTTGGCTGCGACATGCCCATGCTGTCCATTCACCAATGGTCTGTGGTTCCTTTTGAGCTACAATGGGCAGAGCTGAGCATTTACCAGAGACTGCAGGGCCCACACGCCTGCGATATTTACTGTTTGGCCCTCTGAGGAAAAGTTTGCCCACCCCTAGGCGGGCATGATGCTCAGCAGAGCTCTGGGCATAGAACACCTGCTGACTTGAGCCGTGAGGATGAATCCCCTGAACAGCGCCCAGGTGCTGCCTGGGACTGGCCTGCCTCTGCTCCAGGACAGCTCGCCTGGTCCAGGGAGCACCTGGACTGGAACTAGATGAAAGGAGTCAGAATTAAGTTTAGTGTAGGCCAGGAGTCTTAGAGGCTCGTAAAAGGGAGGATGTTCCAAGACAGGTAGGACTGAAACCTGTGGGAAAAACAGTGGGGCTGGAGACTCAGAGAGATACAGTTAAGGGCAGATCAGGTAGAGCCAAAGCCACCTGTGGAGGGTGGTCAAGGTGTATTTCTGAAAAAGCCATTTAAAAGTCACTGCACTCGTATGTGTTTGAGGGTATACATCTCTGCAGGCTTGCTTGTGGGAGAATTAAAAGCCTGCAAGACCTAGATATAAAAATTAGCTCTGGTTAAATCTGAGAAATGGAGTGTAGGAATGGAGAAATGAGGGGTTTCTACTGTTATTTCTTAAAAGCAGTAAGAGAAAAGTAGATAGTTAACTACAGGGGTGTTCCTATAACACTGTGAGCTGATTTGTCAAAAGAAGCTTTGCAGGCTAGAAGGGACTGCATGATAAGCACGGACCTACAGCCAAGATTGCTCTACCCAGCAAAGATATCATTTGGAATCAAAGGGCAAATAAAGAGCTTCCCAGACAAGGAAAAACTAAAGGAGTTCATCCTCACCAAACCATTATTATATGAAATGTTAAAGGGACTTATTTAGAGAAAGAAAGTCAAAACTATGAACCATAAGGTGGCAATAAATACATATCTATCAACCATTGAATCTAAAAAACAAACTAAGCCAACAAGAGGAACTGAGACAGAATCATGGATACACAGAGTGTTTTGATGGTTGCCAGATGGGAGGAGGGGTGTTTAGAGGAATGGGTGAAGAGGTGAGAGCATTAGGAAGTACAAATAGGCAGTTACACAATAGCCATAGGGATGTAAAGTGCAGTGTAGGAAATGGAGCAGCCAAAGAACTTATACCCATGGCCCACAGACATGAACAAGGATGTGGGGTTTGCCTGTGGGAGTGTGGGGTGCTGGGTGGAGGGGGGCAAAGGGGGAAAAATCAGGACAACTGTAATACCATAATCAATAAAATATAATTAAAAATTAAAAATAAAACCATTTACTTTTAACATTTTAGGAATTGGCAACATTTTCATATAGTTAAGAAAAATTGTTCTTGTGATTATGAATAGTTCTTTTTTAATTATATTTTATTGATTATGCTATTACAGTTGTCCCATTTCTCCCCCATCATTACCCTCCACCCTGCACACCCCCTCCCACCCACATTCCCCCTTTAGTTCATGTCCATGTTTCATAAGTTCTTTAGCTTCTACTTTTCCCACACTATTTTTGCTCTCCCCCTGTCTATTTTCTACCCACCATCTATGCTACTTATTCTCTGTACCTTTTCTCCCTCTCTCCTCCTCCCACTCCCCTGTTGCAAGCCCTCCATGCGATCTCCACTTCTGTGTTCCTGCTCCTGGTCTAGCTGTTTGCTTAATTTGCTTTTGTTTTAGGTGTGGTTGTTAATATCTGTGAGTTTGCTGTCTTTTTACTGTCCTATTTTTATCTTCTTTTTCTTAGATAAGTCCCTTTAACATTTCATATAATAAGGTCTTGGTGATGATGAACTCCTTGAACTTGACTTTATCTGAGAAGTGCTTTATCTGCCCTTGCATTCTAAATGACAGCTTTGCTGGATAGAGCAATCTTGGATGTAGGTCCTTGACTTTCATGCCTTGGAATACTTCTTTCTAGGCCCTTCTTGCCTGGAAGGTCTCTTTTGAGAAATCAGCTGACAGTCTGATGGGAACTCCTTTGTAGGTGACTCTGCCTTTATTCCTTGCTGCTTCTAGAATTCCTTCCTTTATTTTAATTTTGGCTAATATAATTATAATGTGCCTTGGTGTGTTCCTCCTCAAGTCCACCTTCTTTGGGACTCTTTGAGCTTCCTGGACTTCCTGGAAGTCTATTTCCTCTGCCAGATTGGGGAAGTTCTCCTTTATTATTTGTTCAAATAAGTTTTCCACTTGTTGCTCTTCCTCTTCCCCTTCTGGTACCCCTATAATTCAGATGCTGGGATGTTTAAAGAAATCCTGGAGGTTCCTAAGCCTCTCCTCATTTTTTTGAATTCTTGTTTCTTCCTTGTTTTCTGTTTGGTTGTTTCCTTCTTCTTTCTGGTCCACTCCATTGATTTGAGTCCCAGTTTTCCTCCCATCTCTATTGGTTCCCTGTGCATTTTTCTTCATTTCACTTATTGTAGCCTCCATTTGTTCCTCTAATTTGTGACCAAAATCAACCAATTCTGTGGGCTTCCTGATCATCAGAGCTTTGAACTATGTTTCTGATAGGTTGGCTACCAGTGCTATGAGCTCTGCATCTGATAGGTTGACCACCTCCTGGTCACTCAGATGAATTAGCTCTTGGGCCCCAATCTGCTCTCCCGTCTGAGCCATCCTTGTTTTTTTGTTTTTTTGTTTTTGTCTGGTCGCAGCTGTTTTGTAAGTGAGGGGCTGAGCCTTAGACGTTCACCAGGGTAGGGCAACCCAGTCACTGGGTTGTGATGCTGGATGTGGGGGCGGGATCTGAAAGGGAACAATGGCGCTTGCTCCACTCTCTGCCAGATTTCAGATACTTCCGCCACTTCCCCCAAGCAAACTGGACCCCTCTGGTGCTGATTCCCGGGTGGGTGGGCCTGCACACGCTCCAGGACCCCGTGGGTCTCCCCAACAAACTCTCCTGTGAGGCTGGGACTCCCTCCTGGCATCTCAGCCCCTACAAGTATTTTCAGTGGGTGCTTACAGGCTTCACTTCCTGGCACTGGGTCCCTGCATCACGCAGTCTATCTTGCTGCCCATTTTCACCTGGTTTATCTGTGCGCGAATGTATGTCCGCGGTCTGCCACCTTGTGCACCCCACTTGACCACCTCACATTTGGCAACGCCGCTGCCTGTGTGCCTGGGGTGTTGGGCACCCGGGACCACCACTGGCTTATCCCACCGCGATCGGACTCCCGCACAATTCAGTTTTCTCTCTGTCCTCGTTGGGTTTTCTTTTTTTTGGTTCTATATTTTTGTTGTCCTTAATCTTGGTTGTAAGAGGAGGCACAGCGTGTCCAGCTACACCTCCATCTTGGCGGGAAGTCAAATAGTTCTTAAGATTGGTCAGTGACCACAGGATGAGCTGAAGAAGTACTATTCTTTAGAGTTGGATACGCAAGTGGAACTTAACGAGTCCAGTTATCAGGTACTCTGGGTATGTCAAGTGATACTCGGGCTCAGATATCAGTGTGTTTTTTTTCACTACTGGGCATGATACTTCCTTCCCCAAGTAAATATTACTTATTGACATGAAATCAGTACTAGGTACTCTTGCAGATAGTAAAGACAGCTTTTGGCCAGACACCTTACTTCCGTTACGAGGTGCTTTGCTTAGAAAGGAAGCGAGTGGCCTGTATGTGAGCCCTTGACCGCCCAGTGTACTCTTGCTGTGGCCCTCAGGTACTGCCCTGACAGTCCCGGGATCTTAAAGTACAGCTGTCCCCTTGCTCAAGTCCTGACTGCTTGCTGTGTTATGGCAATTTGGAGACTGAAAAATCTAATCACTTGGATGCCAGCTGGTTTTTGGCAGGGAGGCAGAGATGAGGCTGGCCCAGCCAATGGGCCACCGAGGAATGACCCTCAGTCCTGTGAGGGGAGTAAGAGCTCCGGGTTCCGAGTCAGCCAGGGCTTTGGTGGGGTCCGGCTCTGGCATTTCTTAGATGTGGCCTCAGATGAGTCACGTTACCTGAGTAACCCTCAGTCTTCTCTTCTGTAAAACGGTGTTATTTTGGTACCAGCCCCACAGATCTGAGGATTACGGGAGCTAATAAAAGCACACTTAGCAAATGACTGGACGCTGGGCTGGGTCTGCGTGGGTCAGGAAGTTTCAAGGGGAGGTGAGGGCTGGAGAGGGGCCCTGAGGCACCAAGGGGTGTGTGTAGTGTAGGGGAGGGAGGCGGGACCGACATGAACTGCACAAAGACAGTGAAGTCCCGCCTAGTGCTGGACAGAGGGAAGGAAGGGTGGGAGGTGAGTGTGCAGCAGAGCCGGATGAGGCTTCTGGAACTTGTCTCAGGCCATGGGAAGAGTGGATCATAGGTTTCTGAGAATCAGCTGTGGCTCAGGAAGAGCCAAGCAGCGGCTGTGCCTAGGAGACACTGCCGAGGTCAGGATGGAAGGTGCCAAGGTGGACAAAGAGTTGGCTGTGGGCTCAGCAAGGAAGGAGTTTGAGGAGGAAGAGGGGCAGGAGACTGCACCTGGGAGCCTCCCTGGGAAGTGGATCTGGAAGGTGCCGAGGCTTAGACCCTGATGAACAGAGACAGGCAATGGTGGAGGCTTCAGAGAAAAAATCAGTTTCCTTTTGAGCATCTGGGGTCTTTGAACATCTGTGGAGAGAAGATGGAGGTGGTTTGACTGAGAAGGAGAATGAAATTAGGGCAGCTTTTATAGGCAGGAGCAGGTGAAGGACCAACAGAGGGTTGAGGTTGAAAATGTGGAAGAGAAGGAGGCCAGGTGGTGGAGGGTTGTGGAGGAAGCTCGGGAGCACTGCAGCCGCGGGGCAGCTCTCACTTTCTAACTGGAGGTGAGAAGAGGGAGCTGAAGGTTGAGAGAGACTTGAGGTGGAAGAGAGGCAGCCCCAGCCCAGGGTAGCTGTCTGAATGTGTGCTCACCTGTATATGCCCCACACAAGGCGGGGGCAGGGAGGGGGTGAGATGTTAGAGTGAAGACCTTAATTACGAAGCAGGTCACATTTTATTAAGAGTGTTCCCTGAACCTAGAATGTCCTGGTTGGAATCCCCGTTCCTGGTTCTGCCACTCTTGGACAAGTTACGTAGCTTCACTGTGCCATGTCCCTTCATCTGTGAAATGAGTTATGATAATAGCACCTCCCTCATCAGCCCACTCTGAGAATTTATTTGTTAATATACAAAAAGCAGTTCAAGCCATGCCTAGCACATAGTAGGTGGCTTGTAAGTACTTTGGGCCCCACTGGCTTCAGGCTGCTGCCTTAGGCAGGATGACTTTGGGAAGCAAACCTATGAACATGGAATCAAGCCCAGTTTTCCTGGGCCCAAATAAACCTCAGGCACTTTAATTTCTTCAGGTCTCTGGAACCCCTGTGCTGAGGTCCCAAACAGGTGAAAGAGGTTACGAGTAGTTCCTGATGTTTGATGGTACAGTGCTTTAACATTTACCAAGTACTCCCATGCAGCGCCTTCACTGTGTCTTCACACCACATCTGGGTGACAGCTCTCAAGCAGGAAAACTGCTCAGCAAGGTTCAGGCGCCTGCTCCAGCTGTGTGATTGTCCTTAATGAGTACATTTATTGTGAGCCCTCCCCTCCCCACTCTCTCCTACCAGATGGGTGGAAACTTTGCTTTGAAATGAATGACATAGATTATAAAGGATGGTCTTCATGAACAGGGACCAAACAGCACCGAGTCATCTTTATTTTCTCTTATGGCACCGAATGCTGGGAAAGGGGAATTCAGACTCCAGACACCCATCCTGCTAGTCATGCCCAAGTCGTGATTGTGGTTTGTTGACTGGACTTCTGCCGCTCTAGTGCACAACGGCCCAAGTGCTGCCCAGTCCCCACCCAGGGCCCAGACTTGCTTGCCCTGCTGGTCTGTTGAGAATAATGTGAGGTCTAGGGAGGGGTTCCTCCTATTTAAATTACATGTCAATAACAGCATTGCTGTCTCCTTAATCATCTTTTTTGCCTTTTCAAACTTCAGTAGATGGATGATGACCTTTTAGTTAGAAACCCACAGTCTTGGAAAGAACAATAATTTCCCTAGAATTGCTAGATTTATGGAAATAATTGTGATTCTTTTTGCATAAAAATGGAATTGTGTGGCATCTTGCCAAAGATTTGGTATGTGGTGATATTGAATACGTGTCACTTCTTCATTTGTGTAATTTCCCTCTCTTGTGGCCTAAACATATGACTTTGAGTGAATCAAGATAGGGGTAAGTTGTAATTTCTGTTGTGAAATGTCCAAAGAGCGAATTCAGAAACAAATCATACTGACCCCTTAGGCTCCCTCCACAGGCACCCCCTAGCCAGCCACCTGCTTGTTTTCTCTTTCATGTTGTTTGGGCCTCAGGGCCTGGAGTGGGATTTGTACCTCAAAGCTGGGGACTGATGCAGACCTTCTCAGCTCCTTACCTACGTGTGGGCCGTGTGCCACTGCACTGGTGAGAATTCATGCACTCCGGTGCCCCTGCGGATTTTTTTAAAACGGCTTTCGCACCAGGTATCTTGGGAGCCTGGTTTCTTCTCCATGTCCTCTGTTTCCCCAGGGGACAGGTGACTGCAAGATTGTGCAAGCCTGTGGCCCTGGCCAGCTTGGCAGAGATGGGTGGCCATGCCACCCTGACATGATGATTCACTCTGCACCCGCCCCCCTCCTGCAGTTTCTGACAGCCTTGTGACTCTCACATGAGGGCTCCGAGTGGCTCTTGAGAAATCTTTACATAAGAGGTTTTCAATTTTTCTTTTAAGATTGATGAGGTGATTTTCCTTAAAATTAGCACATTACTTTCTACTTATCTTAAGGATGAGGTGTTCACTCTTGCTGCTGCTTCTTACTTAGGGTCTCTTGGTGTTTGTGGTGTGCTCTTCATGTTAGTCATGATGCACTGCTAAGCTACATGTGTATGGAAAGGTTCTTTCGTTACTTAGAGCTCATGGTTCCTTATTCAGATGGGCAGAAATAGTATCTTAGTAATCGCCAGCTCACATGCTGTCTTGCTTTCCTCAATGCTGATTCCTAGCAATTGTTACATGGAACTGCAGCTTTCTCTTAGAACAAGTCAGCTGGCAGGAAGTAGAGATCGTGCAAATAAGTAGTTCCTGTTACCTACTTCACTGGCTTACTTGACAAGTACTTTTGGGGTATTTGTTTTATTTTAATTCATATTTTTCAAAGTGTTAAACTCACCATTGCCTCTGGCTGTTACCTCATCTTGCAGGTAACGTTGGAAGTTTCTATAAAGGTGCTTGAGTAGGTGTTTTTTGCTGTTGAAATTTGTTGTACCCTTTAGGCCCTGTTGAAATGAGTTTTGTGTTGACTTTCTGTAGGCATTTTCACAGTCCTGTGTTTGGTACGGAGAATGTGGAATTGCGTCTGGAGATAAGAGGTACAATTGCAAATATTCTGGGACACCAAAACCATTGCCAAAGGATGGGTATGACTTAGTACAGGTAAGTTCATTGTATTGGGCATCGGTAACATACAATGCTAATCAGAAATCCTCTGTAATTATGTCTTAAATGTTATTGTGAGGCGGTGGTTGGTGAAACATCAATAGGTTTAAATCTTATCCCAAACTTACATGTAGCACATGATGGCAGAGAGGGGAATGTACTAACTCCAGAGGCTTAGTTTTTCTGGAGCTGACTTGATGCCTTTCTCGTGAAGTTGCCCATCAGCAGGTTACTGTGGAGAGACTGACCTTGGTACCTCAGATGTATGCTTTGTAGCTTCTTCAAAATATACTAGAAATTAGTGGCTTTTTCCCCCCTAGATTTCAGGACTTGGATGGACCAGGCTGCTAACTGACTGTGACTTCTCTGTCCTCTGTTCATTTTAGTGATTCCTTTGTTTTCCACTGAAAGCCCGTGCCCTTTGGCTGCTGCCAGGATTCCACTTTCTATTGTCTCTTTTACCAGCCCTGCTGCACAGGGATGTTAGAAAACAATTGTGAAAACCAAGGTGAAGAGCCTGCTTTTAGAGGCTTAAATAATCTAAAATCAAATTCACATAGTCGCAGGGTCTCCGGTGTCCTTGCTCCTTCATCAGAATTATTAAAGGCATCAACTCTTCTGGAGTGACTAATGGAAATAGGCAGTAAATAACATTCTGGTTAAACTTAAAAACAACAACAACAACAACAACAACAACAACCTAAGAAGAGGTTAAATGCTTGGTCAGGGGAGGAGAGTGAGCTTCTAAATAAGAAAAAAATGTGAAATGACTACACTTTTGTTATTCCCTAGTTTAGAGTAAATTGAGAGCCTTTTGAAAGAACTCTGCAAGAACTTTGCAAATAGATGTCTTATCCTTGGTTTCTAAAAAGGATTATGTGAATAAAATTATCTTATTTCATTAAAGAATGTTTGTCCTTATGCTACTCTGATATCCATGCTTTCTCACCCAAAAGGAACTCTGCCCAGGCTTCTTCTTTGACAATGTCAGTCTCTGTTGTGATGTTCAGCAGCTTCGGACACTGAAAGACAACCTGCAGCTGCCTCTGCAGTTTCTGTCCAGGTAGGCTGACTGCTGGGCAGACAAAATGGGTTTCAGGTACAGCAGGTCCTCGAATGATGTCGTTTCGCTGTAATGTTGCTGAGATGCCATAGGAACTTAGCTCTTGTTTATATCAGTTTATGTCAGTTACTGTACGGGAAAACTGGTGTCAATATGCGTGGTTCCGCTCAAAGTCTTAGAGCCTAACCCTGACACAAAGCAAGACCTTACCGCGCTTATTAACTGGTAGTATTCTGATTTTCTTTAAAAAGTTTCATTTGAAGAAAACAATCTTACAGCTTCTCAGAAGTAATGAATAATTTCTGCTAAAGTAATAATTATTAGACTTATTTTTCTTCCTAGTTACATTCCAAGTTCATACTTGTTTTTTCTCTGAGATGTGTTCACCCCAAAGGGTGGCTGCACTGGGAGCTAGGTCCCTTCAGACTTGAGCCTCTTTGCCCGGGGACGGTTCTGCTCAGGTCTCCAGCCCAAGACCCTCATCTGTGGAACTCTCTACATTGCCCTCCTCTCTCCACCGCCCCTGGTTTGCACATGGCTCTCTCTTCCTTTGGTGACCTGATATGCTGGAGGCCCCGTCCTCAGTCAAGCTGGACTGTGGTTACTGTTAACAAGATTGTTGTGGCGTAGTTGGCTGGTTTTGACAGAATCCGTTTGCTGTTAAATCGATCTCCATGACCAGGGCAGTGAAAAGGGTTACGTAAGAGATGTTCTTATCTAAGCTGACACAGCAGTTCTCATTGTGCAAAAAACAAGCTTATGGCAGTCTTTAGAACAGCACATTGTGGTACTTTCTGCATTTTTCACACATAAGCACCCTGATGAAGGTGGATAGAAGGACATATGACAAGGGGGAAATGCTTCTCTGTGTAGATATTCCTGCCAGTATCACTGCAGGTGACAGGGCCCAAGTCTGCATCCACTGAGGGATCCCTGCTTCCTCCCAGAGGTTGAAATTGCAATGTAACAGCATGCAATATGATAACAGACCAAATGCTAAGAATCTGACTGGGCCAGCATATCCTGTGGAAGGCTAGTGGATGTTGATGGAGCCAGACTGGAGCCACCATTCAGTGAAAATACATTTCTGTAGCATCTGCTCTAGGTGAGGCATTGCGGACATCAAAAGATAACCAAATTTTCTCCATGTTGTCAGAGGTACCAAAGCTTGATCTGTAATAGCAAATAATGAGAAGCTCATGTATGGAATGTCATGCAGCTGTCAAGTTGGTGATTATGGAGATTAAATGGAGTAACATGGAAGCAAGTTTGTAATTCATGGAAAATGTTAGAAAGCTGTGCACCCCAAGAGTGATTTTTGTTATAAATGGTATATTTGTCATTCCTGTTTTGGTCACAGTAAAGCACAAGACTCCTGAAAGAGAGTCAGTGTGTGCGTCTGCTCCTTCACTAAACCAGAGGCTTCGAAGGTTGGGACCACACGTTCCTTGTTCCATATCCTCATGTACCTTGTGTGGTTGTCTGAACTGGATTGGAGCAATCGATCTTCATTGGTTGTGCTCCAACACCGCACATCTAATGAAGCAGTAGTTTTTGCAGATAGCTGTGAATCAAAGAGGAGAGAGATGGTTCTTTCGCCACATGACTAGTCAGCATTAGGAGCTTAAATTCGAACCTGAAGTACAGCAGACAGCTTGTGGTGCTGCTGAAGTGCACGCTGCCAGAGACCTCCGCTGCTGTTCTGTTTCCCTCTACAAGTCACAGGAAATCCTCTTGTGTTTAGAGAGGGCCTAGGGGTTACCTGGGGCTTGGAAGAGGGTCCTTCAGACGGTTTTAAGATGACCATTCTACTGTGTAAATCTCATCCCTCCCTTTTTTTTTTTAAATCAGAGTCTTCACCAAGATGCTTCTAAGTCCCCTTTGCTTCAAGTCAGAGAAGACATTTCTCTCAATTATAAAGTGCAGAATTCAGAGAAGTGTTTTTCTCTTTCCAAAATTATATTTGGACGACATAAAAGTAGTAATTAGGGCAGTTTTTAGAGAGACGTCTGAACTTTAATGGGAGGTTCTAGGTTCAGGATTGCCACGTTTGTTTGATATGTGCTCAAGGCAATTCATTCATCATTTTACCAGAAAACTTTAAATGTGCTCTGTCTATTTTAAATCACTGTCCTGTTGGTCTCATTATCTGTGACATCATCCCAAATATGATTCCTTTTTCTTTAGATGTCCATCGTGTTTTTATAACCTAATGAACCTGTTTTGTGAGCTGACATGTAGCCCTCGGCAAAGTCAGTTTCTAAACGTTACAGAAACTGAAGATTATGTTGATCCTGTTACAAACCAGACGAAAACAAACGTAAAAGAATTACAGTACTATGTTGGAGAGAGTTTTGCCAATGGTAAGTAAACTTTTAATTATTCCTCTTTTACAGCTGATATCAGGGCAGTGGGTGAAGTTGTTCCTTTTGTAGTCCTGTCAACTGTGCAAGTGACAGTTGTTAGTTCCATTGGCCATGAAATGTGAGTTATTTCTTTGCGTGTATCCTACAACTTGAACTACAACCTGTAAAAGTCTCCTTAAAGAGTAAATTTGCTTTAACTCCTTCCTAACTAAGATCCCACATGGGAATTTTTAGTATGTGCCATTTCACTTCTGTCTATTTTAGAACCCAGTGGAACTGTGGTTCTGTGGGACCTGAATTGTGGAATTTGCATGAATTACTACAAGATTGAGGGGAGGGGGTGGAAGGGTACGAGGTGGCCGAGGTGAGGAGATTTTGACTCTGAAGAAACAGATCACCATAAGGGAAAGGAAGCAGGTATAACAAACAAGGAAGAGGATACCCCAACAACTAGATATAATAGAACAACCTGAAAAAGACGACATGATGTTTGTTGAAAATCACTGAAATGAAAGAATTCTGAAAGAGTAAGATACTGGGGACAAAGAACGAACAGATTAGAACTAGAACCAACTGGATCTATTAATGAGAATAGTCATCTAAATAGACTAAAAGATAAGCAGCAGATCAGACACAGCTAAATAAAGAATGTGCCCAAGAATACTCTATAAGAGTAAGAATTTGACAAAGTTGTTGATTAGAAGAGCAACATACACTTTTAATTGTAATGATCAATTTAGGAAAAAATTTAATAGGAAAAAGGTCTTATTCACAAAAGCAACAAAAAGTAGGAGACCTAGGACTAGGTTTGCCACGTGATGTGACATAACAGACAGCCTGGTGGACAGAGAGATCACTCCATCTAGAAACATGACTGTGCATGTGAAAATTTGGTACCACGTAACAGGAGTGTTGTTATAAACCGTGAAGGGAAGGGCGGGCTAGTTGATAAACTGAGTGAGAAAATTGATTATTCTGTTTATCTAATATTTGTTTTCCCATATTATACTAAAAATTCATAGATTAAAAATCCTAATCTTGGAAATTTTTTAAATAAATGTAGAATGTCTTTATGACTTTAAGGTGAGGGGAAAGCATTTTAGACAAGAGAGGAAAAGCAGAAACCATAAATGAAAAGTTTTATAAATACAAATGATTGCCCTGGCTGGCATGGCTCAGCGGATTGAGCACTGGCCTACGAACCAAAAGGTTGCTGATTCGATTTGGTCAGGGCCCATGCCTGGGTTGTGGGCCAGGTCCGCAGTTGGGGGTGTGCAAGAGGAAACCAGTCGATGTTTCTCTCCCTCTCTTTCTCCTTCCCTTCCCCTCTCTCTGAAAATAAATAAGTGCAATCTTTAAAAATAAATAAAATAAATGTAAATGATTAGTATCTAGAGCAATCAATGAAATGTAGATTAAAACAGTAAGCTACCATTTGCTATATAAGATTGTAACAAATTATAAAATTACTCAATTTCGAATATTGGTGAGGATGTAGAGAATAGAAATGCCAATAACTTGGTGAAAGTGTTTGAAAACCATTTGAAAAAGAATTTTGCAATGCCTGGCAAAGTTAAAGGTAAACGTACCCTCATCCCAGAAATGCTGCAGCGGAACTCTTAGTGTATGTAAACAGGAGAGCCATGTAAGCATGTTCATTGTAGCATTTCTGTGATCGTGAAAAACTGAAGACATTAAGTGAATGAGAAGATAAACACAGACTGGGAGAAAATATTTGCAAAACACCTGTTTCATAAAGGGCTATTACCCAAAGTATATGAAGGATTTAAAACTCAACAATAAGAAAGAGAACAATGTGACTGAAAAATGGACAAAAGATCTGAACAGACACCTTACCGAAGAAGATAAATGGATAGCACATAAGCAAGTGAAAAGATGCTCCACATCATATGTCATTAGGGAATTCCAAATTAAGACAACAATAAGATGTGACAACACACTTATTTAAGGGCCGGGACCCAGAGCACTGACAGCACCACATGCTGGCAAGCCTGGGAGCCACGGGAGCCTCTCACATTGCAGGGGAGAATGCGTAATAGTGCCGCCACTTTGGAAAACTGTTTGGTAGTTTCTTAGAAAACTAAAAATACTATTACATCTGATCCAGCAATCACATTGCTTGGTATTTACCCTGAAGTGTTGAAAATGTATGTCCACACAAACACCTGCACATGGATGTTTATAGAAGCTGCATTCATAACTGCCAAAATGTGGAAGAAACCCAGGTGTCCTCCAGGAGGTGAATGGATAAACTGTGGCACATCCAGACAGGGGAATATTCTTCAGCACTAAAAGGAAATGAGCTCTCAACCTGCGAAGGCATGGAGGCATCTTAGATTCATATTACTAAGTGAAGGAAGCCAACCTGAAAAGGCTCCATATTGTGTGATTCCAACTCTCTGTGACACTCTGGAAAAGTCAAAACTATGGAGACAGTAGAAGGTTCAGTGGTAGCCAGGGGTTGGGGGAGAGAGGGATGACAAGGAGGAGCGCTGGGGATCTGTAGGGCCCTGAAACTATTGTTTGATGTTATAGTGGTGGATACGTGTAATTATACATTTGCCAGAACTCATGGAATGCGTTGTACAACACCTGGAGTGAACGCCAGTGTACACCATGGACTGCGGGTGACAGTGGTGTGTCAGTGAAGGTTCAGCACGTGTAACGAACGTCCCACTTCAGTGCGGTTGATTGTGGGGAGGCCGTGCTTGTGTGGGGGCAGGGATCATATGGGAGCCCCGTACTTTCTGCTTGATTTCACTGTGAACCTAAAATTGCTCTAAATAATAAAGTCCTTTTTTAAAAAGCAAATGAAAATATCAGAGACACTAAATGCTAAGTTAGAGAATGGTTAATATATTGGAGTTTAGTCATAGTCTACAGTGGAATACTTAAAACTGTTCAAATATGTGAAAGTTATGGCAGTCACATGAATGACTTAAAAATATTGACTGAAAATAAGTTATAGAACAGTATTGCAGTACTGTTACATTAAACAGTACTATATGTTTATGGATTTAATGTGGCATAAAAGTACAAAAACATGCATGGGAAAGGTAAACATCAAATTCAAGATTGTGGTTACCCTAAGGAAGGAAGGATAATTGTAGGGAGGGGTAGTCGGGGGACTTCAATTGTATGTATAGTGTTTTTTTTTTTTTTTTTTTTTTTTTCACTGTTGAAGCAAATGTAAAATAGTAAGATTGATAGACTGGGGGTGGTAAGTAAATGGGAATTGTAGTCTCCATTATTTCTGTATGTTTGAAATATTTAATAAAAACCTGAAAACCAAATGGTAAGCTGGGAGATGTGATAGAATTACCCAGAAAACAGCAGGGTTATAAAGATCATTAAAGAAGTGACATGTAGGCCCTGGCTGGCATGGCTCAGTGGATTGAGTGCTGGCCTGTAAGCTGAAAGGTCACTGGTTTGATTCCTGGTCAGGGCACATGTCTGGGTTGTGGGCCAGGTCCTAGTTGGGAGCATGCAAGAGGCACCTGATGGAAACATCAGTATTTTTCTCCCTCTCTTCCTCTGTCTCTAAAAAAAAAAATGATAAATCTTAAAAAAAATTTTTTTAAAAGGTGACGTGAAATAAAGTGAGGAACTCCAGAAAAAGACAAGAAAGATAGCTGGGGAGAGACAATAAGCAAAAGGATAATAGCTGAAGATTTTCCAGAATGGATGAGAGATGAGTCCTAGGACTTAGGAAAAGAAAATGGCCCGGCTGGTACACCTCTGTGGATAGCGTGCAGGCCTGCAAACCAAAAGGGTCTCCAGTTGGATTCCCAGACAGGACACGTGCCTGGGTTGCAAGCCAGGTCCCTGTTAGGGGGGCGTGCAAGAGGCAACCACACATTGATGTTTCTCTCCCTCTCTGTCTCCCTCTTTCCCCTCTCTCTACAAATAAATAAATAAAATCTAAAAAAAAGGACTGATAACTTTTTTGCAGTAACAATTTAACACAGTCCTTAAAAAAAACTTTAAGCCCGATATCTTAAATGAAGTGTATTTCTATACATGTGTAGTGTACAATCTGAAAGTGAAATTAAGAAAATACTTCCATTTATAATAGTATCAAAAAGAATGAAATACTTAGGAATAAATTTTAACAAGAGAAGTACAAAACTTCTACTCTTTGAAACTATAAAACATTATTTAAAGAAATTAAAGAGGATCTTAGAAATGGAATGCCATCCCATCTTGGCTCAGAAGACTTAATATTGTTAAGATGGCAGTACCGCCCAAATCGATCTACATATTCAGTACAGTCCCTATCAGAATCCCAACTGACTTCTATGTAGAAACTGACAGGCTGATTGTAAAATTCACATGGACTTGCAAGGGATTAGGACTAGCTAAAACTATTGCAAAAAAGAACTAAATAGGAGGCCTCACACATTCCAGCTTCAGATTTTACTACCAACCAATGGATATCAAAACAGTTTGTTACTGGAATAAGAATAAACATATAGAACAATGAGATAGAATTGAAAATACAATTCACCTTGAACAAGGCAGTTTTGAACTGCGTGGGTCCACTTATATGTGGATTTTTTCAGTTGACCCATGCAGTTTAATTGACTGCAGTTCAGTTGATTGTTACAGTTCAAGCATGTTGTTCAGGAGTCAGCTCTGTAGTTGGGAATCCGTGAGGTTAGAGGGCCAACTGTGTGGGAGGCACCAGCAACTCCTATATTGTTCAGGAGTCAACTGTAAACCCATATCTGTGGTCATCTGATTTTTGACAAGGTTGCCAAGACCATTCAATGGGGAAAGAATAATCTTTCAACAAGTGATGTTTGACCAACTGGATAGCCACATGCAGAAGAATAAAGTTGGAGCCTTGGCCAGTGTAGTTCAGTTGGTTGGAACATTGTCCTGTAAACCGGAAAGACACGAGTTCAGTTCCTGGTCAAGGCATATGCCTAGGTTGTGGGTTCAGTCCCAAGTCAGGGCACATACAAGAGGCAACTGATCAATGTTTCTCTTTCACATCAGTGTTTCCTTCTTTCTCTGCCTGCCTTCCCTTCTCTCTAAAATCAATAAGTATGTCTTTGGATGAGGATAAAAAACAAAATGAAGTTGGACACTTACCTCATACCATATACAAATTAACTTAAAATTGACCAAAGACCTATATGTAAAAGCTAAAACTAGAAAACTCTTAAAAGAAAACAAGGATAAATCTTTATGACCTCAGATTTGGAAATACAATCTTGGATGTGCCACCAAAAACATGGCAACAAAAAAAACTAAAGTAAAAACCTTTTGTGCTTCAAAGGGCACCATCAAGAAAAGGCAAGAATATATGCAAATCATGTATTTAATAAGGGGCTTGTATCTGGAATATATATAGACCTCTGACAACCCAATAATAAATAGAACGCAAATAAAAATGGGTGAAAGATATAAACAGACATTTCTCGAAGGACAAACAGCCAATAAGCTTATGAAAAGATGCTTGAAATCATTAGGCATCCAGGAAATGCAAATCAAAACCACAATGAGATATTGCTTTCACCCACTAGGAAGGTTAGAATCAACAAGTCAATAACAACAAATGTGGACAAGGATGTAAAGAAATCTGAACCTTCCTGTGCCGCTGGTGGGAATACAGAATGGTGTAGTCACTTTGGAAAACAGCCTGGCAGTTTCTGAAACAATTATACACAGTTACCATATGACCCAGCAATTCCACAAGGGAAATGAAAACATGTCTACACAAAAACTGTGCATAAATATTTATAGCAGCATTATTCATGATAGCCAAAAGTGGAAAAACCCAGATATCCATCAACTGATACATAAACAAAATGTTGTATATTTGGATGACAGAATATCATTTGGACCTAAAAAGGAATGAAGTGCTGATACATGCCACAGCATGGATGGGCTGTGAAACATCATGTTAGGTGAAAGAAGCCAGTCACGAAAGACTACGAGTGCATGTTACATGATTCCATTTATATGAAATGTCCAGAACAGGCAAGTCTATAGAGATGGAAGTAGATTAATGGTTGCTTAGGGCCTGGTGGGCAGGAGGGGAGTAGGGAGATAAGGGACCATTAGCCAAAGGGTTTGGGGTTTCTTGTTTTAAGATGATAAGAATGCCAAGGTTGTGAGTTCTAAAATTAACTGTGATAATGGTTGCACATATCTGTGAATATGCTAAAATCCATTAAATTCCAATTTTAAATGATGAATTATATGGTCTCTGAATTACATTTCAATAAAGCTATTTTAAAAAGAAACCAGTATCTAAAAATAGCTTAAAGAAACTGTAAAACTCCAAAGACAAAGATCTTAAAAGCAGGTAGAAAAAAATACAGATCACTTCAAAAGAATGACAATTGCAAATGTTCTTACCAGCAACAATAGAGGCCAGAAGGCAATGGAATAATCACAGTTCTAAAGAAAATAAGTCACTCTAGCTCAGTTGTCTTTCAAGAGTAAGGGTAAGCCCTGGCTGGTGTGGCTTAGTGGACTGACTGCCTGCTGGCCTGTGAACCAAAGGGTCACTGGTTCGATTCCCAGTCAGGGCACATGCCTGGCTTACAGGCCAGGTCCCCAGTAGGGGGTGTGCAAGAGGCAACCACACATTGATGTTTCTCTTCCTTTCTTTCTCACTCCCCTCTCTCTAAAAATGAATACATAAAATCTTTTTAAAATTTTTTTAAAAAAGAGTAAGGGTAAAATACAATAACTTTATAGGTATCTCCTTTAGGAGAAGAAGATCCTGGGAAGTTTCTAGTAAGTAGGAGCTAGTAAATAAATATTAATATAGGACCTATTACGACTCCTTCCTTATATGCAAAATGCCATGGACATTATTATCCTTATTTAGTGTACTGTCTTTATGTGTACTAAAATACAACAGAAAGAGAGGAGTAGTGGGTTCATTCTCATGTGACCTCTACCCTAAAACCAGTTCTCCCTGTAAGTTCCCTTAATTCTCCAGCTGTATAGTTTCCTGCCACAGAAGTTTTCTGGAACCAGCTTTGTTCTCTGAACAGGCACTAAGGTTCTTAGCTTCTCCTTCCTTAGTCTTAGTACAAGAGGAGTAATACATCTCCCAGATGTTGTGAGCTACACTGATAACGTAAGCCTTTCCCACCTATTTCTTATGTTTGTCGCTTGGAGTCTGGCCTAGTAGGTGTGCTAAGCTGGTTTCAAGAGTAATCTTTTCCGCCCTTAGTGTCCCCAGTCCTGTCCCTAACTGCTGATTGCACTGCATGGGGGTTTCTGAGTTCACATAGGAGAGGCCTTCGCGACATCTCTCCCAGCGAAATAAAGCAGCACAGTTTCAGTCTTCTCCTCTGCTTCCTTTGCTAGCGATGTACAATGCCTGCAGGGACGTGGAGGCCCCCTCCAGTAACGACAAAGCCCTGGGACTCCTGTGCGGGAAGGACGCTGAGGCCTGCAATGCCACCAACTGGATCGAGTACATGTTCAATAAGGACAACGGCCAGGCACCTTTCACCATCACGCCCATTTTTTCAGGCAGGTGCAGAGACTCCCAGGGTTGTGTATTTGTCATGTTTTTCAAAGCCCAGGAGCCTTAAACTGCCATAAGATAAATTCAGGTTACTAGCTCCTTGAACATCCCTCCAGTGAGAAAGGTGACTAGAGCCTTTTTCCTGCCCCAGGTTAATTTAGGGTCTAGGAATGGGAATAGGGAAGGAAGAAGAATTGCCTTCAGCCATTGCTACATTGTCAAAAGAATAAGCTGGGTTTTTTATTTAAAAAGTAGAAGGCCAAAAGTCATTACAAAGGCCTTTTTAGGAGCTCTGAAATAGGGTTAGACTAGCTCCTCAATAAAATAAGACACAATCGAAGCTTTTCCTTGGCAAGGGATGTTCTTGAATCTCAGTGACAAAACCTAGCTGTGCTCAGTTATTGAGGTAACTTAAAATTTTACAGGGCTAAGTGGTAAAACATAATTTGATCAAATAGAAACCTCCAGGCCTTTTTACTCTGCCAGTCATGCTCCGTATCTCAGTGTGCTTATCGTTGGATTTGAATGTGATTCAATACAAACTTGTAGTGTTTTCCACATTGAGACATTCACTCAGCACAATCCTCACTGCAGATCTCCCAACCCACGGGATGGAGCCCATGAACAACGCCACCAAGGGCTGTGCCGAGGCTGTGGACGAGGTCACTGGGCCCTGCAGCTGCCAGGACTGCTCTGCCATGTGCGGCCCTAAGCCCCAGCCCCCACCCCCTCCCCTTCCCTGGAGAATCTGGGGCCTGGACGCCATGTATGTCGTCATGTGGCTCACCTACATGGCGTTTCTACTCGTGTTTTTTGGAGCATTTTTTGCCATGTGGTGCTACAGGTAAGCCATTTTGTTTGTCCTTCAGAGTAAGAAGGGCAGTATTACTCCAGTTGCACTTCCCGCTTTTACTTGGCAGACCTTGGTTAGTTAGGACGGGAAGCAATTATCTACATTAAAGCCATTTCATAAATTGCTTATGTCCTGCAACTAGTAAATAATCAAAGGCCTGTTCTGACATTGAAACATTTGAAGTTGGTTTCATTGATTTATTCAAAATGATGTAAATTAAAGCACCGTATAATAACCACCCATTCTTTAACAAAAAGTCTGAGGGGCCAAATATGGTGCAAGTCTATTTAAATGCAATACTGTGGTCCCTTTAGATCTTGATTTAGGGTGGTATATTTTATTTAACTTTTTATTTTAAAATAACTTGAGACTTAACAAAAAGGTACAGAAATGGTAGTACATATAATACTTAATGTATATGTGTATGTGTTGGATAAATACACGAGGTCTGTCCAGAAAGTATCCAGCCATGTACTATGGAAAATAGAGGTGTTTATTGAAGAAGATGCAAGAAACATTGTATGTAGGACAGTAACAGCCCAGTCCCCTTCAAAGTAGGCACCTTGGGACCTCACCTAGTTCTCCCAATTGCCATCAGCTGCCCTGTTGTATTTTACTGAAATCTCATTGATAATCTGAAATCTCTTCCCTTTCAAAGATGATTTTAGTTTTGGGTAAAGCCAGAAATTGCAGGGAACCAAATCTGGGCTGTAGGGGGCCAAGTCACCTGGGTGATTTGATGTTTCCTCAAAAATCTCTGCATAAGACGTGATGCATGAGTGGGCGCATTGTGGTGATGAAGCTGCCAGTCACCAGTTGCCCATAGCTGTGGCCTTCTCAATCATCAGAAGAGTCTCTATGGAAGAGTGTTCAAGCTTTATGCAAAATTTGATGCAGATTTGTTGTTGTACTTATTCAGTCATTTTGAATGCGATGGCCACACAGTACACATGTGCTCACTCAGTGGCATCTACCACCCCCACTGACTAATACAGTGAAGTTGTCATTGTTCACACATGTGCATTCCAGTCCACTCTCCTTGGCTGCCAGGTTGCATTCATGTTGCCTAAACCTTTCTTGTTACATTAACAATGGTTGGACTTTTTCCAGACAGACCTCGTATATATACGTATACCCAGCTTCCCCTGTTGTTACAGATTATATAACTCATAGTGTATAATTATCAAAACCATGATTACTAGCTAAACTAAGGACTATATTAAAATTTCACCAGTTTCTTTCCCAATATCCTTTTTCTTCTTCAGGATCCTGTATTGCATCCACTTCTTGTGTTTTATTAGTCTCCTCTAACCTGTCCTCAATCTCTCCATTTTTTTTATGGCCTGGACACTTTTGATAAGCGCTGGTCCATTATTTTGTAGAGTGTCCCTCGATATGGTTTTATCTGATACTTTCTTGTGACTAGATTGAGGTCATGTGTTTATGACCAGGAAGGTCACAGAAGTGATGCTGTATCACCCCAGTGTATCCCACCAGGAGGCACCTGACGTGAGCGTGCCTCATTGCGTGTGATGTGAGCCCTGATCACCTGGTTAAGATGGTGTCTTTCTTCCAGGTTTCTCCACTGTGAAGTTACTGTTCTCTCTTTGTGGGTGGTAAATATCTTGGGGGAGATGCTTTGAGACTGTGCTAACACTTTGTGAACTCAGGGGAAATAAAGTGACAAGGAAGAAGAAAACAGGCTGAGGAAGTAAGCTTTTAAAGGGATTCTGGGAGTGTCAGAAGAGCAGCCTTGTTGTACTGAAATACACTGATACTCCTCACATGCTTTTATTTTTCAGAAAACGGTATTTTGTCTCCGAGTACACCCCCATCGATAGCAATATCGCTTTCCCTGTATTTGTCCGTGACAACGGTAGGCACACTTGTACTTAAAGGGTTTGGGTTATGTTGGCATGGGTGTTCATTTCCTCAACTAATGTGTATGCACCTGTTCGGGGAGAGAAACTGCTGGTGCTGAGGATGCAGTTGTGATCAAGACAGGTCCTGCCATTGTGTACTTACAGGCTAGTTGGGGTGGCAGATCAGAGCCAAGCAATTAATAACAGCGATAGAATAATGATGGACTGGGATGCAGCTGTGGAGGTGCTAACCCAGCAGGCCAAGAGCAGGAATAACAGGAAAGGCTGATGGGAACCGCGAAGAAGGGTGGCCTCTAGAGCAGTTAGGTAGCTGAGGGGGTGGGGTGGGGGGAATCTCACGCACATCCCTAGAGGGTACAGGCAGGATTCCTGCTGGGGCAGAAGTGGCTAATGCTTTCCTTGTTCCAGCTTTCAGGAATGGCTTGCCTTCTAACCTCTACCCTCTCTTCCTGTCCCACCCTTTTAGGGGAGGCGCCCTGCTGCAACCCACTTGGTGAAGTGTTTGAGGGCTGTTTGAGGCAGCTTTTCACACAGTGGGGCTCCTTCTGTGTCCGAAACCCCGGCTGCGTCATTTTCTTCTCCTTAGTCTTCATTGCTGCCTGTTCTTTAGGCTTGATGTTTGTCCAAGTCACGACCAGTCCTGTTGACCTCTGGTCAGCTCCCAACAGCCAGGCACGCCTGGAAAAAGAGTACTTTGACACCCACTTTGGGCCATTTTTCCGCATAGAGCAGCTTATTATCCGTGCCCCCCACACCGCCACACACACCTACCAACCCTACCCCTCTGGATCCGACGTGCCCTTCGGACCTCCGCTTGACATAGAGATTTTGCACCAGGTAATCTCTTTGCAGAACTCTGTTTCCAGGTGCATGGTGATTTGTTGGCTTTTACATGTTGACCAGTTCTACTGGGTGTGAGTTTGGGGTTGAATGTAGCAGTACATTTTGAATATCTTAATGGTAAAAAGTGAATTTTCAAGAAAGTGAATGGCAGGCGTTGAACTTAATGAACAATTTGCTATAGACCACTTTTGTGTTTTCTGCATATGACAGGTCTTGCTTCTTTCTAGAAGTTGAAACGATTATTTTTCACTTTTAAAGCAGAATGCATTTATAGTTCAGCTTAGGAACTTACGGAGTTTTTTTCCCTTGGCGATTGTAAAGTAATATGCTAGAACCCAAAGGACTGAAGCCTCTTGTGCTGTCCTGGGGACCTAGGGAGGAAGTACTTGGCATCGCTGATCTACCTGAAGTAGGGAGGGTATCATTTCCTGCATTTGCTGAGTCATGTTTGGGACGCAATCCGCCCTTTTCACCCCTGGCACACTTGCCCCAGAGAAGTGTTTCTGTGCATAAATTGCATCCCACTTCTTTTTTAACAAATGGTTGCATACCCCCATGGTTTTTTCTTTAAATATTGATCTTGCCTACAGAAAGTCTGATGTCTTAAAAAACATCCGTGTGGTCCCAAGACTTCAGTAGAATCTTTTCCCTACCAGTGACCACCTGAAGCTTTTTCTCAACCTGTTGCAGAAGGTGCACAGCAGTTACTCATCTCCAGGAATGTGTTCTCTATTAGAAACTATGAGAACATGCATAAATAATCCTAGAACAGAGTAAGGCAGCAGGTGGCATGTTTTTGGTGAAGGGGGATGTCAGGAAGATAAGGCATATTGCATCAGTGTCCCCTCTGGCTCTGCTGGTCACTGCTGGGGTCAGGAGGGGTGGGGAGTGGGGGCGATGTTCATGTGGCCTGCACTGAAATGTGGCCTGGCGCTGGTGTTACCTCCCTGTCTCTCTGGACACATTGAATAGGGTCTCCATCCCAGTTTGCTGTCCGCTAAGACTGGGCTTTGGTGTCATCAGATACCTTACCCGGTAGTATGCCTTCATCCTCTCCCTGTGGGAGGAAGAGCTTTCCCCAGATACTTTGTATCTTGTGACCCCTTGGGCAATAATGGTTAGTAGAAATGATGTGTTTCTGGATTTGTATTGTCTTTCAGGTTCTTGACTTACAAATAGCCATTGAAAACATTACTGCATCTTACAACAACGAGCCTGTGACACTTCAAGACATCTGCTTGGCCCCGCTCTCACCATATAACAAAAACTGCACCATCATGAGTGTGCTGAATTACTTCCAGAACAGCCACTCGATGCTGGACCACAAAATAGGGGACCACTTCTACGTGTACGCAGACTACCACACGCACTTTCTGTACTGTGTACGGTACGTGGCAGGGCGGTCACTCATTCATCCCACCAGTATTTGTGTACTTGCTGTTGCTACACACCTTGTAGGTACTGGAGGCCCAGCAGTGAGCAAGTAGACGAAATGTTCTAACGGAGGGAGGCGGATGGTGAACAGACAGGTACAAGCTCTAATACCAGGTAGAGATGGGCACTCAGGAGACAGTAAAGCCAAGCAAGAAGATAGAGGGTGGGGGTGGGGTCCTGCTTTAGAGGGAGGGAGACGGGCTTGAAGGGAAAGGCAGGCAGGGAGCCTGTGAGTATTGGAGGAAAAAGTGTTCCAAGTAGAGGGAGCAGTAAGTACAAAGGCCCTGAGGTGATGTTTAGTGGAGGAGCAGCAGGTACCTTCTGGCCTTTACCTCATGCCCGATTGATAGTATGTAGTTTCATCTACCACAGCAACCCCTAAGTTTCTTGAGCTGGATTAAATATATATATATAATGCAAATTTATATTTTGACATTGAGTTGGTTTTAAAACATGCAGCACCCCCTTGTGGAGTCGGGGGCAGGATTGGTGTGCAGGTTTAGATTGGGGGTGAGAAGCTGCTCCCTGCAGGAGGCGTGTGTCACTGGGCAGACAGTGTTTATAATTCAGTTAGTCACGGAGAAGCTGTGCTCGGTGACCTCATGCAGATCTGTGAGGTGATCTGAGGCTTGTCTGTGGCTCACGACAGGCAGGCCTATCATCACTGACCTCCCTGCCCTTTGGACTCACCTGGCCTCGAGACTAGTGCAGCCGGTCACACAGTCACCATGGCTGTTTCTTCATCATGGGAATTATTCTTTGTCACCTTTGAGTCACTGCTCAGCTAATTGCATCTCAAGAGTTGAGCGCATGGACTTCTGGGTGGGTTCAATGGCTTTAAGTTCTGTCTGTTTTTGTTACTAGAATATGACCCTTTAGGTAGCTGGGCTGTGTTTATTGTATTTCAAGGAGGTCACCTCTGAAAACACCCTATAAAACAGAAAGTGTATGTCTAAATGCCCTAAACCAGCATTTCCCACTGGGTGGATGGAACAGGGGAGCAATGAACAGTTTGAAGAAAAATTAATATTATATAATTTTTTTAATCCTCACCCGGGGGGAGAGGGAGGAAAGAGAGAGAGAGAAACATCAAAGTAAGAGAGAATCATCAGTTGGTTGTCTTACTGTATGAGCCCTGACTGGGGATCTAATCTGCAGCCTGGGTTAGTGCCCTGACAGGGAATCGAACCTGCAACCTTTTGGTCTACAGGACCGTGCTCCAACCAACTGAGCCATACCAGCCAGGGCTATAATTTTTATATTTAAAGAAAAGCAACTATTTACTTTCTCTTGTACAAAATAAAAGTCAACAGAATTTTTTGATGGGGGAGATGCACGAGACTTGTGTTCGTCTAAGTGGGGCATGGTTCAAGTAGGTGTGGGAACGTGGCTGTCAGCACCTCCTGTCCTGTGTGGCAGGGATGTGTGCTTGGTGTGTGCTCACCCTGCCTGTGTCTCCAGCTGCCAGCGCCCTCCTCACCTCCAGAGTTTCCTGGGCTTTTTCCCCTGGAGGTCCTGCTGGAATGGCGACCCGGACTGCCCAGACTACTCCTTTGGCCCATGTTGTGGAACAGCATCAACATCTGCCAGTTACTCAGACTTGAGGCTGTGACCCTGAATTCTTCCTCATGTAATTTTTGTGGTTTTTAACCTCTGGATGAGCTCTCAAATCTGTGATGTGGAGGCAGAGTCAGGCTATGGGAGAAGGGACTCAGGTTCCGGCTGCACCCTGTAGTCTGTTTGCCCCAAGCAGGTGACCTGACCTCAGGGACCTGACCCCGTTGTCCCTCGGCTCTCAAGGGTGGAAGTCAGATTGTTTTTGAGAACTTCCCCAAGTGCCCAGCAGAGTTCTGGCTTAGGATCTGCCTGAAATGCTGGTTCCCCTCACTAATCACCCGTCTTCACAGCTCTCCCGGTTGTCCCTAGCCTGGGCCGCTGCACAGACCTCCTGACTGGGCTCCCCGCGTCCCCTCTCTTTCCCACTTGCACACCGTCTTCCGCTTTGCCACCAGAGTTACGTTTGTGAAACAGCCCATGGCCCCTTTCCCCCGGTCTCTAACTATTCTCCAGTGTCTGCAGGATGAAAAATCCAAACTACTCAGCATGGCACTTAGTCCTTTCTTCATGTCTGTCTCTTGCGAGGTCCATCCCCTCTCTCGGAAGCCCCTCCCGCATGGGTGCCCCCTTCTAGATACAGGACTTGTTGCCCCTCAAACCTCTGCGCTCTTGCTCTCCCCATCCCCCATGCCTGTTCTCGCTCTTTCCTCCCTGCCCTCCGCAGGTGCCCTTGCATGGGACACCTGCACTTCTCCCCACCCAGGTGAACTCTCCCTCAGCCTTGGAGACCTGTTCTGTGCGCGTCTCTTCCTTTTGGTGGCAGTTGCCCCCCATATTGGCTGCTTCTCCTCTGTGTAACAAGCAGCGAGTGATGTGAGTGACATCTTGCTGTATTTGCTTGCCTCTCGGTGATTCCGAGCTTCCAAAGGCAAGTGCTGAACTGTGTTGTATTATTCACCAAAGGAACCTCACGTTGTGCTTAGAATATGTAAATATTTTGTTGAATAGGTGAATGAAAAATAGGAGAGCCTTATTAACTGTTAGTTGTATAAACATGTAGGTCTCTGATGTCCTGAGGCTTGTTCTAATTGGGAGCTGTTTTCTAAATTTGCTGGCAGGGCTCCCGCCTCTCTGAATGATACCAGTGTGCTCCACGATCCTTGTCTGGGTACGTTTGGTGGACCGGTGTTCCCCTGGCTTGTGTTAGGCGGCTACGATGGTAAGTGAGAGAAGCTTTTGCTTTTCCTATTACATTAAGAAGTCTTGGTTCTGTTACTAACAGTCAAGTGGTCGTCATAGAGGTTTCATAAATTGAGCACTATTATTTATACCCTGGCTCTTAACTCCCAAATATAATGGTTGTTTTTTTTTTCTGGATTTAAAAAAAGGATAATGTTAGCCATTTTTTAAAAGATTTTATTTATTTATTTTTAGAGAGAAGGGAAGGGGAGGCGGGAGAAAGACAGGGAGGAAAACATCGATGTGTGAGGGATACATTGATTGGTTGCTCCTCACACATCCCCAACTGGGGACCTGGCCCACAATCCAGGTATGGGCCCTACTGGGAATCAAACCAATGACCTTTTGGTTTGTAGGCCAGTGCTCAATCCACTGAGCCACACTAGCCAGGGCTGTTTGCCTTGTTTTTAGGTCACACTTTAGGAAGCTGTCAAAAGCTAAGGACAGGTCCCCGAAATAGTACAATTGAGTACATCCAAATAAGATGTGCAGCTTCAAGGAGTTCCTGAAATCTGTAGAACCCCTACAGAAGCCGTGGGCCCAGGGTTCAGCCCATCTGTAATGGGGAAAAGATACCCTGTGAAACATGGGAGAAAAGAAAGTTGGGGGATTTTCTTCCTTCTAAATTAACTGCTTAAGAACTCAGGCACTTCTGTGGTAGGAGGAACAGTTGGTTTGCTGTTTGCTGGGTCCTATAACACCTTGGAAGAGGCTGTACACGGTATAGTGGGGTCGTGATTCATGTGACAACTTTGATACCTGAAGCCTAATTGTAGGCAGCTCAGCAGGGGTGCAACTTGCTACACCCTAATGAAGAGGCCAAATAAATGTTTTCCTCAAGAAGTCATGATCTGTATTCAAGTTTCACTCCACCTCATGTAATTCAGTGCCCTTGCTAATTGGTGGGGGAAGATGGTGGCCCCACCAGGCAGTCACAGCCCTCACGATGAACTTTGATCTCGGCCTTACTCCTTCCACCAAAATAAATTCCGCATGGATCACAGATGGAAACGTAAGAAGTGGCGCTATTAAAGGACTAGAAGAAAATACTGGAGGAATTTTTAAAAATAATTTTTGAAAATACAGGAGGAATTTTTAAGTGGAGAAGGCATTTCTGAGTAAGATAAAACTCAGAAGCCACAAAAGGATATACTGATGAATTTGACAACATGGGAATTTTAAATTTCTATGTGGAGAACAAACATAAAGTTTGAAAAAAACAAAAACAGCAACTGGAAAAAAATTTAGTATACATAACAGGATTTCTTTTCTTTTTTTTTTTTTAATCCTCACGCAGGGATACATTTATTGGTTTTATAGAGAGAGGAAGGGACAGAGAGAAACATCCATCAGTTGCTCTCGAACACACCCTGACCGGGAATCAAACCCACAACCTTTTTGGTTCCTGGTACAAGCACTCCAACCAACTGAGCTACCTGACCAGGGCAGCATTTCTTTATTCTATTAAAAAAAAAAGAACAGGTCAACAACCTAGAAGAAAAGCCACACAAAAGTTAACAAAAGAAGAAATGCAAATGGCTTTTAACTACATAAGAAAAATGCTCACCCTCACTCCTAGCTAGTGAAGTGCATCTCACTTCTGTCTTTCCAACTAACAGATCAGCAGGGGTTTGAGCTCAGTCAAACCAGTGTGGGTGAAAGCATGGGAAGCTGCTATGATGGTGGGAGAGTGAATTGTTACTGGAATTTAAACCCCAGTAAAAGGCAGGGATTTTTATCTCTTTTGTTCACTGATGTATCCGTGGTACTGAAATAATGCCTGGCACAAAAGTAGGTCTCAGAAACTATTTCGTTGAATGAAAAATGGGATAGCCTTTTTGGTGGGCAGTTTGGGAAAATCTCAAAATTAGAAGTGCACAAACATTTTGATTCAGTGATTATACTTGTAAGAATTGGTTCAACAAATAAGTATTTTACACATTAAAAATGTAAGGTTATTCCATGTGGTAACTTTGTTTATAATTTTAAAAATCGTAAAAATATCCATGAGTGGGAGATTGGTTAAATTATACTAGAAAATATAATACAGCAAAAAAAAAAGAATAAGGAAGCTTTTTATGTACTAAAACGGAACAGACTCAAGACAAATTTAAAAGCATAATGTGCAGCAGAGGACATTACTGTTTGTATAAAGGAGAAGGGAAGGGGAAGAGTGTGTGTTTGCTTGTGCATCTGCAGATGCAGAGTCTGCAGCCCCAGTGAGAAATCGGTCACCTAGCTGCCCTGTTGTTTTCCTCTTGTGCTATTCTGATTTTCTGCATGCTTATAATCCTTTCAATGTCACATTTTTCCTTTCTAGATCAAAACTACAACAATGCCACAGCCCTCGTGATCACCTTTCCTGTCAATAATTACTATAACGACACCGAGAACCTCCAGAGGGCCCAGGCCTGGGAAAGAGAGTGAGTCGCTCACCACGTCTAAACTGCCTGTCCATGTCTGTGGGAAGCTGGACACTAGCAGAGAGCAAACGTCATTCAGCCAAACTAGCCAGCATCGGGCCTGAGTTATGTCTTTCCACTTGGGACTAGTGATGTCAAGGAAAAATCTGTAAATAAATTTACCCATAGACATTGTTTGAACAGATCTCCCTGCACAAGAGTGCAAACGTATATATGTGGAAATTTGTCTTACATCATTTTCTAACAGCAAAAAACGGGAGCTAGCTGAGTACACATTGTTAGTAAGGGCTAAATACAGTAGAAAATTATGCAGGCGTTGAAGAGTGGTACGGCATGTTTAAGTTTCAGTATGCTATGCGTGCTGCCATGCCTAGAAAAAATACCCCGGAAATTGTTCAGTGTGTTTGCAGGCTGGAGGGAATGGGGGACAGGAACTTGGACTTTTTCCTTTATAATGCACTTTAAGCACATTTTTTAAAGAAACAGCTTTATTGAGATACCATTCATATACCATGCATTTCTCTTATTTATCTGAAGTATACAATTTAATAGCTTTAGTGTATTCACAGGTGTGTGGAGCCATCACCAGAGCCAATTTTGGAACGTTTTCTTTGCCTCAGAAAGCAGCTCCATACCATTTAGCTAACAGCACCAGCCTCCCACCTCCCAGCCCTGTGCAACCCCGAGTTGCTTTCTGTCTCCATACCTTTTCTTATTCTGGACTTTTTTTTATATGAATGGAATCACATATGTGGAATTCTGCGTCTGGCATCTTTAACATAGCCTAATGTCCGCAAGGTTAATCCAAGTTGTAGCATGTGTCAGCCCTTCATTCCTTTTTACGGCTGAATAGTGTTCCCTCCTTTGGATGCACCACATTTTGTTTATCCATTCATCCGCTGAAGCACAATTAGGTTGTTTCTGCCTTTTGACTGTTACGAATAATGCTGCTATAGACAATCCTATACAAGTTTTTGTATGAACTTAGTGTTCCCATTTATCTTGAGTATGTACTAGGATTGGAATTGTTAGGTCATATGGCAACTGTCTGAGAAACTGCCAGACTGTTTCCCAAAGCAACTGCCCCATTTCGTATTCCCACTGGCAATGGCGAAGGTTCAGATTCTCCATTGCAGTTCTAGTTGCCCTTATGGGTGCGAAGTGGTATTTCACTGCAGCTTTTTTTTTTTTTTTGCATTTCCCTGATGACTAATGAATTCCAGCATCTTTTCATGCTCTTATTGGCCATTTGTATAACTTCCTTGGAGAAATGTTTATTCAAATCCCTTACTCATTTTTAGCTGGGTTATTTGTATTTTTATTATTGAAGTATAAGAATTCTTTTATAGTCCACAAAGCCCTTATCAGATATGTGATTTCCAAGTATTTTCTCCCTATCTTGGTTTTGGGTTTTGTTTTGTTTTTTTACTTTCTTGATGGTTGTCCTCTGAGACAAAAAAGTTTTTAATTTTGATGAAATCCAGTTTATCTATTCTTTTGTTGCTCGTACTTTCTTTGGGTCATAGCTAAGAAACCTAATCCAAGGGCATGGAGATTCACACCTGTGTTTTCCTAAGAATTTCATTGTTTTACCTCTAATATTTAGGTCTTTGACCCATTTGCACTCATTTTGTATACAGTGTGAGGTAAAGGTCCAATACTCTTCTGTTTGTGGCAATCCAGTTGTCCCCAGCCATTTATTGAAGAGATTATTCTTTTCCCCCTTTGCCACCCTGTTGCAAATTAGGTGACCACAGATACATGGTTTATTTCTGGACTCTTCTGTTTCTTTAATCTGAATATTCTTGTTTTGTAGTAAGTTTGAAATCAGGATATGTGAACCCTCCTACTTTGTTCTTAAAAATGAAGTTTTGGGCTCTTCTAGGCCCCTTGCATTTCCATAGGAATTTTAGAATCAACTTTCCTTTCTACAAAGAAGTCAGTTGGGATTCTGATAGAGGTGGCATTGAATTTATAGATCAACTTTTAAAATTTTATTTCATAAGCATATATCTTTAGTATGAGGTACAGTACTTCATTTAGAAATCCTTTTTAGTTAGAAAGAATGAGACCGTGAACCAACTTTCAAACTTTCTAAACCGATTTAAATGGTAGAAAACTCAGCATGTCCAGAACTGTCTCACCTTCCAGGCTGCAGTGGGGAAGGTCTGAATGCAGATAAAGGCTAAGTAAGGGCAGCTTTGTGTCATACAAGTTGGGAAGAAGTTCGTCACTTAGCTGTCACTAAGTTTTAACTAAAGATATAAAATTCTTCTTACTTGTCAGGTTTATTAATTTTGTGAAAAACTACAAGAATCCAAATCTCACCATTTCTTTCACTGCTGAACGAAGTATTGAAGATGAACTGAACCGTGAAAGTAGCGGTGACATCTTCACTGTGTTAATCAGCTACTCCGTCATGTTCCTGTACATTTCCTTAGCCTTGGGGCACATCAAAAGCTGCGTCCGGCTTCTGGTGAGTGGGGGTGGGGGATGTGCACGGAGTGTGGACATTGTGGATGTCTGTGTTGTTGGAAATGTCATCACACAGCGTATGTTGTATTTTTTGCCTCCACCTGATTTATTACGTTCAGAGCTGCCTTCAGCTCTCCTGTGATTTAGTTGTGTGTGACATTTCCTATTCCCTGCATCTGTTTTATTCAGTTCCAACTTTTTGGTTTGTCTTCAACTTAAAATACGTTTCACATACTTTGTTTTTTTCTAATCCATCTACCTCATCATGTAAGAATGGAAGCTTATAAAATACATCGCTTAGGAAGACCTAGACAGTTTTTCATCTCTCTTCTCGAAGTAGGAATTGCACTTTGAGGTGCAGATTGGCATACGCATGTAAAGAGGCAGAAATGAGGACCTCTTGGTAACAGGACACGAGACACCCTAACCAGCGGTTGTCTGTTGCCTCTCGCAGGTGGACTCTAAGATCTCCCTGGGCATTGCAGGCATCCTCATTGTGTTGAGCTCGGTGGCGTGCTCGTTGGGCATCTTCAGCTACCTCGGGGTCCCCCTCACCCTCATTGTGATTGAAGTCATCCCATTCCTGGTGCTGGCTGTTGGGGTGGACAACATCTTCATCCTGGTTCAGACCTACCAGGTACGTTTTCCTACTCTCACAGAACGTGGCAGCTGACAGGTGCCGAGCTCCATTAGTGGCTGTTTGGCTCCATGCAGAGTGCCTATGCGTGTGGACAGTGTGGTGTGGACAGTGTGGACAGTTGTTTCCTCCCCTCTGTGGTGTTTACTGGTGCCCATCACTTGTTCTGGACATTTTGGGGTCAAGAAGTTCACACCTCCCTCTGGTTGGTGGAATAGAAGTGAGAGTTTGGTTTTAGTATGTTTGCAACATACGTGCAAAAAGGGCTAACACGCTGTGGAAAATATTTTTGGAGCAACTGCTATTAAAATGATTCTCCATATTAGTGCAGAAGAAGGAAAGATTTGTCAAAGGTGCCCTGAAAGGCCAAAAGGTCAACACAGGACCTGCTGATGTAGCAAATGGTCTGTCGATTGGTTCTCCCATGATCTCTATCCAGCAGCACTTACCTGCACGGAGACTCAGTGGCACGTAAGTGGCATGCCATTTAATGGTCCAGCCACCTACAGCCTGTATTCCATGTATTTCCTCATAAAATGATCCAGTCTTTCCTTGAGCCTCACACCTGTTACCTAGCTCAGGAGGTCAGAAATGCTCTAAATGAACCAGCGTGAGACGTCACAGGTCCCTCACCAAAGTTTGTACACAATAAGTAGATGCCACTAATCATTTTCTTTACTGTTAACTCAGAGAAGCAGAGAGGTGGCATTGTTATTGAGATATTTTAATGCAGCATGTTTAATTTTTTTTTTTTTAAGAGAGATGAACGTCTTCAAGGAGAAACCCTGGACCAGCAGCTGGGCAGGGTCCTTGGAGAAGTGGCTCCTAGTATGTTCCTGTCGTCCTTTTCAGAGACGGTAGCATTTTTCTTAGGTAATTGCTCTTTGAATTCTATCAATCTCATAGTTGGCTGAGCCTGGGAATAGAAGGAGTCTAGGGTCTGAAGATGCTCCTTTGTGGTTTTCCTTTTTTAAGCTTCATTCTGTAATTAGAAAGTAAGAGAGTGGACCACAAGAAGAATTGGTGGCATTACCTTGGGTGTCATTTAGCAGTGTCCTCTTTCTCACATTGTTTCAGGACAGTGTTGATGTTTAGGGTCCAGACACCAAGGACTCCCCTGCCATTTCCCCTCTCTGGCACCAGTGGCAAATGTTGGTATTTGAAAATAGCATTCTTGCATGGCCACAGAGTCCTTTCAAAACAACACTAAGCAGCAGCTGCAAAATCCACAGGCCTTTGCTTGCAAGGTGCTTGGCGTTGTTGTCTTTGGCGGTCTTCCTCCTCTGTACTCACAGTTCACTGGGGAAGCAGCCTCACCGATGAGCAGAGGTGCCTGGATCTGACCTCAAAACAAGGAGCCAGCATGAACTGGAACAGAAAGCAGCACTTCTGTGTGTTTTTCATACAGAGAAATCCATCAGTCTTACCAGCAAGGCTGTGTCTGCCCTCATCTCTGATGTGTAGTAAGAGAAAACTGACTGCCTACCCTGAAGAGGAGGCCAGATTAGAATCACCCAGTGACTGCAGAGAAGACACACACCCCACGGGTCACAAACAGAAATGTCTACTCAGCCACTAGTCACCATAGGGCCACTGTAGGAGCATCGTAAGTGGTGGCCTTTCAACACAGACCCACCAGTAGCGTATTATTTTTTATTTCCATGAAGCAATGTGCTTTGAAACCTGTGGCCCTTATATTTCCTTTTAATGGGTGCAGATGCAAAAAGTTATTTCCTCTTCTTACTTCTATTGTGAGAAAACCGGTGCATGTGTGATGATAATAGCAGCTGACACGGTGCCACAAGGTGGGAGTTACTTTGGGAGGACAATGAGGATGGCAGGGACTGCGGCCGCAGAGTGCACAGGGCCTGGCTAAGAGAAACAGTCGTGTGTCACTGGCCTGGCTCTGCTGGGTCCAATTTTTTTTTTCCTCAAGCAACACTGTGAATCAAATCTCATTGTTAAATATTGACTCCTTATTTTATTTTAAAAAATATTTTTTAATTTTAAGAGGATTTATAGAGTGTGGGCCTAACAGGGTACCTCTGGCCCATGAGCTGCTGGTTCTCAGTGTGTGAGTCTTAGCCTAGTTTTTGCCTCGGAGCACACCCATTTGATCATGAATCAACTGGAGACTGATATTGTTGATACACTAGCAGATGGAAAATATAGTCCCTCTCTTGGAGTGAAGCATAGAAGGTACGATAAGAAATGGACAGTATTAATGGTTCTCAAATTTTAATGTACCTAGATTTGCCCTGAGAGCCTATTAAATACACAAGAATTGGGGTTGAATTCCCACTGTCTTGATTAAGTAGGAGGAGGCGGGGGCCCAGTAGCCACATTTTTAACTCCCCAAGTGGTTCTGGTGTTGGCACCATTCTGAAAAACACCGGGCTACTGATTCTCCTCCAGTTCTGGTGTGACCTCTGCAGATTTTGCAGCATCCGTTGTGGGAGGGGAGGAGTGGGGCAGATCCCACTCCCCCATGCATAGGTCTGGCCTGTTCAGGCTCCTTGTGTTCATATGGATGCTGGCACGTAAGACTCGAGAGAGCCCTCTGCTGGAAGTGAAGTGACGGCCGCTTTCCTCTCCCGCAGGAGCCTTGTCCAGGATGCCCGCCGTTCACACGTTCTCTCTGTTTGCCGGGATGGCGGTCTTCATTGACTTCCTTCTTCAGATTACCTGTTTTGTGAGTCTCTTGAGCTTAGACATTAAGCGTCAAGAGGTAAGTTGTTATCAGAATCACAGCCTATTTCTTCTGAGTCTAGAGTCTAGCTGAAGCAGCTGGAGGGTGCGACCTTTGTTCCTCTTTGTCCCTTAGAAAAACCGGCTGGACATCCTCTGCTGTGTCAGAGGTGCTGAAGACGGAACTGGCATCCAGGCCTCAGAGAGCTGCTTGTTTCAATTCTTCAGAAATACCTATTCTCCACTTCTGCTTAAGGACTGGATGCGGCCGATTGTGGTATGAACTCATTGTGGTTTTTCTTGGTTTTCTCCCTGGCACGGGTTTTGCCACACGCCTTCCATGAGCCACATAGCTGGGGGAGGAGATTCTGACAGCTGTTAGCTATATATACAACAACACAGAAGCAGATACATACAAATACATAAAATAGTTTAGCTACTTTTTAGCAGACCGTATAAGCAAACTGTATAAGCCTCAAGTTTTTTATTTTGAAATAATTGCAGATTCATAGAAAATTGAGAAGGCAGTCCGGAGAGGACCCAGGCACCTCTCACCTGGTGTCTCCTGTGGCCTCACATCATTGCAGTTCCATGTCCGAACCAGGAGTCTGACGTTAGCACCGTGTGGGGGTCTAGCTCTGCCACTTCATCCGTGTGGAGATCCACCACCATGGTGGTCTCCTTCATGCTGCCCCTCTGCAGTGTGCCCCTCCCACCCCCACACCACCCGTGACCCCTAATCCTAGCAACCCAGCAAGAAGCTTTTATAGTTTATATGCCGGATATAGCTGACACTGATTATCTATCAGTTCTGTAGTAAAAGCAACATAAATACGTAACATTTACTGAGTAGTTACCAGTGATCTCAGGTATTGTGCTAAATATTAGGTACTGTCTTGGAAATATTGGGCTAAAATTTAGATTATACCTAGATTTTTCTCATTTAATCCACAAAACTATCTGGTGTTATAAGTCTTATCTTTCCTGATTTACTAATGAGGAAATGGGAGCTGAGAGAGGTCAAGCGACTGCCCCATGGTTGCTCAGCTTGTAAGTGGAGGGGTCGGCATTTGAACCCAGGGGGTCAGACTCCAGATACTCTGACCTCAGCCACTGCCCCATACTCCTCGTTCACTTAGTGTGTCATTTGAACCAGCTCTTCAGTTTAGAAAAGTCTCGTTTTTCATGTGCTTAAGATTTTATTGATGCTCTTCAGCTCATCATAGCTCTGAGCGGTCCCTCTCACAGCTCACTTTTCATTCCAGATAGCCATATTTGTGGGTGTTCTCTCATTCAGCATCGCTGTCCTGAACAAAGTGGAGATTGGATTGGATCAATCTCTTTCAATGCCAGAAGTAAGACACTTCTTTAATTTTAACTTCTTTAGCCATTGGTGAATAAATTTTTCAAAACATGCATACAGATATTTCAAGTTAGTGCATGCTCCTAAGTGCAAGGGCGGATGGGCTCTCCCATGCAGTGAGCTCAGCCACAGAGCACTGCCAGCATGGGCCTCGGCATTCTGAGCCCTCGGACCACTCTTGGGACACAGCCCCAGAACGTGAGCAGCCAGCTTTCACCTGGCAAGGTGCCCTCCTAATGGTGGAACTGGCTGGAGAGCACCCCGGGCCCCAGGAGGGTAGGGGATGGGGAACTGGCTGTGTCGGGAATCCTGAATCTGGGCTGGCGGCATGTGGGCCAGGAGGCTCCTGGCCCTCCTGACTCTCAGCCATCTGCACCTGATCACTTAGACACCACAGAACATTCACTTCATCCTGTTGGATCTTCTTTCAGGACTCCTACGTGATGGATTATTTCAAGTCCCTCAGTCAGTACGTGCATGCGGGCCCGCCTGTCTACTTTGTCCTGGAAGAAGGGCACGACTACACTTCTCTGAAGGGGCAGAACATGGTGTGCGGGGGCATGGGCTGCAACAACGACTCACTGGTGCAGCAGATTTACGAAGCGGCTGAGCTGGACAACTAGTCAGTACCCACTCTTCCTGTGCTGCGGCACACATAGCCAGAAGGGGCTCTTGGCCAGAGGCAACTTGGCCTGAAATTTTTCACTGAAGATAGATTTTCTTGGAAAATTTGTGTTTCAGAATGTATGCTGAATCTAGCTTTCTCTGAGCAAAACCTTTAAAGGACTAATTTACCATCTTATAGTTTGAGGCTTTTTTCCATGAAGTGCTAATGTAATTTGTCTTTTGACTGAGTAGCAATATAAAATCTAGAAAGGAAGTTAGATTTCAAGAAAAAGGACTGGAACTTAAGACTTCCTCCTGCCCTGGCTGCTATGGCCGTGTTGGTTGGAACACTGTCCTGTAACTGAAATGTGGGTTCAGTTCCCAGTCAGGGTACATACCTGGGTTGCAGGTTCAATCCCAGGTCAGGGCACATTTGGGAGGTAACCACTTGGTGTTTCTCTTTTACATTGATGTCTCTCTCTCACCCTTCCTCTCTAAAATAAGTGACAAAAATGTTCTCAAGTAAGCATTACAAAAAATTTTTAAGAAAGATTTCCTCCTTGTGGGACAAGTCGGTGATTATATCCTCTCCTTTTCTCTAGTACCCGAATAGGCTCTGCTCCCTCGTCCTGGATTGACGATTACTTCGATTGGATTAAGCCGCAGTCTTCTTGCTGTAGAGTCTACAATAGCACAGATAGGTTCTGCAACGCGTCAGGTACTTCCATCTCCTTTTCCAAGTCTTTCCCTTTTTTCTGAAAAATTTTAATGTTATAATTTAAAGACCATTTGCAGTTCACCTCCATTTACACCCACTCACATGCAGACACCGGGTCTGGTCCCTTCGCTGCCATCCCTTTCCTTGCTCCTTCAGCCCCAAAGACTGCTGCCCTGCCCCTGGCCCCGCCCCTTCTGGGCTGCTGGCTGAGCAAGGCCTGAGTAAGGGGCTCTGGTTGTTGGAGTTTTGTGGTTTCTCATCTTTTCCTGATGATACCAGTTGCATCTTGATTGGTCTCTGGCAGTAGCTTCTCACAGGTGCTCATCACTGTTGCCCATAATTTCGTAGGAGTATTGACATCATCTAGAGTTTTCTTGATAAAAACAGGAAACCCCGGGCTCTGGTAATACCTGTTGAGGTCATCCTTCATGCAGGAAACCTGTTTCAGGGGAGAAAATTTTTGTCGCCTGCCTAAGATGAAGATAGTATGTCAAAAATCATAGACTATGGAGATGACACATATTTGAAGCTTTTGGATAAGGAAAAAGATTCAGGAAAGGAATTCATCTCATTTCTTTAACAATATTTATAAATGCTTTAAAGTAAAATATCGTTGCCCATTCTTTTCTCCTTGACCTCTCCCCCCATTTCTGCTAGTGGCTGATCCTGCCTGCGTCCGATGTCGGCCCCTGACTCCAGAGGGCAAACAGAGGCCTCAGGGTGGAGACTTCATGAAATTCCTGCCCATGTTCCTTTCTGATAACCCGAACCCCAAGTGTGGCAAAGGGTAAGCGCCACTGAGTCCTTCAGGTATGCACCCACTTCTGTCAGCACTAGGAAGCTAGGAGAGGCCTCGGGGGTAGACACAGTGGTATGGGGAAGGTTCTCTTTTCTACCCCCTGCTCACCCTTTCCTGATTCTTCCGTGAAAGCAAAGAAACCTCTAAAATACCTTTAAAGAAAACTTTACATTATTTCCAGCTGATGGCATCCTGGCGTGAGCAGGCCTCCCTCTGCTAGTGCCTGCCCTCCTGGCCAGGGCAGCAGGGGCAGAGTTCTGTGCAGGTTACTAGTGGGGTGGAGGGGCAGGAGGAACACATGGTATTTCAGAATGTGAAGTTGTTTGTTCAGCTGTGTTTGTGGATCAGTGAGACAGCATCTCTGCTCTGGGGAAGGCATTCTGGATTAAGGTTTAGATTGTTTTGTCTCCACTGTGCTTCTCACCAGCCTGTTCATATACCAGGCAGCCCGTTACCTATGGAAGCAGGATATCTGGCCCAGAAATAGGACTCACTGGGGTGGGGGCATTCGGAAGCTTTTATAGGAGAAAGATGAACATATGGATCAGGTAAACCCTGGACATCCCTGTTTTTTCATAAGAATACATCATTTGACCTGAGTCCCATCATTTATTAGTCACATATATCATGTCTGTGTTTTGAGAGCTATGCTAAGCACCGTGGGAAGGCTATTCCTAAAAATAAAATAGAAATGAATGTTGCATCTTGGTCTGTTTGCAGACTGAATGCTTTGGCCTACATAAAACAAGTCCAAGCAAGTTCTACTTTTATGAAGCAATAGCCACCACTTCGGGGGAGCCTCCTACGTGCCAGTATCATGCCAGGCACCTCACAGCATTATTTCACTAACTCACCATGCAGCCCTGTGAGTAGGTGGTGGTGCACCCATTTGTAGAAGGCAACACCGCAGCCCCAGCTCAGTAACTTTGCCGAGGGCCCTGTGGCCTATACACGGCTGAGGCCAGTCTGGAGGCTGAGCTCATGGCCATCTCACTCAGGGCCCTTGCCCTTCCCCACTTCCTGTTTCACAACATTGCTGTGCAAACTCCGTACAAAAACACTTGGATTGTGAGCAGAGCCGGACATAGAAACAATAGCAAGTATACACCAACGAAACCAAGAGCAGTAAAGAAAAGCCAGTGTGGGAGAGAATAAGCTAAAATCTTCATCATTCTCATTCAGAGGGCCTTCCCTGTTGCTGAAATTTAGATCTGTGTCTGACCTCCCAGCCCAGGGTGAGATGACGTCACTTAGCCTTAAGTGCTCAGATCCCACAGGTTTTTACAAGGTATGATCTTTCTGACGCCACCATCTTCTCTCAGGGGACATGCTGCTTATAGGTCGGCAGTTAACATCCTTGACAACAACACAGGCGTCGGAGCCACGTACTTCATGACGTACCACACCATGCTTCAGACTTCTGCCGACTTCATTGATGCCATGAAAAAAGCCCGCTTCATTGCTGATAACATCACCAAAACCATGAGCCAGGGAGGAAGTAATTGCCGAGTGTTCCCGTACAGGTACAGATGAGGGCATCCAAGGGAAGGGCCCACACCCTGGGGGTCCCTTGGTGGGTTGCTGCTGCTCGGTTTTCATGCTGATAACCTTTCCGTTTCAAGCACCAACCACCTGTGTGCAGGAAGTTGGCAGCTGGGCAGGGAGGACCAGCATCTGGTGCACTGACTGAGGTCTGAGTGCTGGGGAAAGAAAACTTGGTCTCTGGGCTGGAGCTCACACTCTGAAAGAGACACACTGCAAAGCAGCACCTGGGGGGTGGCAGGGGGCTGCCTGGAGACTGGGCCTCGTGAAGGCAGCCAGGTGGACATTCCTGGGCAGTAACTGAGGGGACCCCTGACTGCTGAGTATTTGGGACAGTGCATTTATGGAGATTTTTCTTTTTTGCTTATCGAGTTTTTATTTATAAAAATATTACTTATGGATACTGAATTTGGAAAATACAGAAAAGTAGAAGAAACAAATGGGCTTTTTTCCCTCACCACCATGATCTTCCTTAAAGGAGTCCTGACCTGTGCTGGCAATGGGGGGCAGCCTGTTTTTCTGTGGGAGAAGTTCTCAGAACGGGGTCCTAATTCCTGGAGAGAGCTGGTTAACTTTGGAGAAAAAGAAAGTTCTCCTCAGGCTCTTCACAGACCCCATTTGGCCTGAGGTAATTCTCAGGATAGATCAGAACTTTTTTTTTTTTTTTCAAAATAGCATGAAATATTCTCTGTAACTGCCTATATGTAGAATAGATTGGGATTATGAACAAAACCTTTATATAAAATACACCTCTGGGTGTCAGTGGTCAGTCACAAGTCCAGCTGAATTACTGTAGATGAGTCTTGCTAAAAAACAGGGAGGCTTTCCACAAGGCACGTCTGCCCGAGCACTTCCACGGCTTTGCAGTAGCGGCAGGAGGGAGAGTGGAGCTCTCAGAAGTGAGAATGAGCTCTAACGAAATCTTCTCTCTCCACTCCAGTGTGTTCTATGTCTTCTACGAACAATACCTGACTGTCATTGATGACACGATCTTTAACCTTTGCGTGTCCCTGGGAGCCATCTTTTTGGTGACCATGGTTCTCCTGGGCTGTGAACTGTGGTCTGCAGTGATCATGTGTGTCACCATCGCCATGATCCTGGTCAACATGTTTGGCGTCATGTGGCTATGGGGTATCAGCCTGAACGCGGTTTCCCTGGTCAACTTGGTCATGGTGAGTCCTGGCCCGCTCAGTTTGCCCTTAATGCCTGTGTCACGTTGCTGTGAATTGTTTCTGGGGATAACAGACGAAGTCCTGCCCTTGCTCATCCAACACATGGAGAGGTGGGGCTGAGGGCTGGGTGGAGCTGGGGCTGGATGTTACACTAACAGTGAAAATGTGATTTCATGCTCTAACTTGGGTATTCTGCCTTTATTATTCTAAAGGGTTTGCAAAAAAAAAAAAAATTTAGCCTAATAACAGCAAGATGGCCACATTTCATTTAGAAAAAATGCCCCAATCCCTGATGGAATTCTTTGACCGTTATCTTTTGTTTCCTATGCAATTGTCAGATGTGTTTTAATGATTAGTCTTAAAGATGTGAGCATTCAAGAAGGTATTAACGGAAAACTGGAACAGAACACCCGAACTTCACACACGACCACTGCTTCAGGGGGAGTGGCACTGAGGCTCAACTACAGAAACAATGAGTGTCAAGTTACCCTTAAGAGGTTTCTGCAGTGTCCCCTGATAAATGCAAATGTGCTGTGTAAACTGGAGCACTGGGCCTGCGCCTAGAGGGCTCCACAAGTTCCTGACGCACTGACCTTGGTGGGATGGGAGCTTTATAGTGCATGGCAAAGAGGACTTAGGGCCCCTCTCCCACCACGTGGTACCCGATAAAGGGGTGGCTGCTTATGGTTTCAGTTGGAAAAGGCCAGTCGTAAAGGAAGCACTTTCTTTCAGAGTTGTGGCATCTCTGTGGAGTTCTGCAGCCACATAACGCGAGCATTCACCGTGAGTGTGAAGGGAAGCCGCGTGGAACGAGCGGAAGAGGCGCTCTCCCACATGGGCAGTTCTGTAAGTAACTCTGGCCGAAATTTCAGTGTAAAGTGAACAGCTCAGCAGGCGAATGTTTCTCAGAAGGTACTTTAAAATTCAGTAGGAAAAAGGCACTGTCCCAAATAATCAGACTTTGTACCCTTTGGCAAGTTTTTAGGCAATTCATAGAACAGCTATATCCTGAAATCACCAGAACTGTTCTGTTGGTAAACCCTTTTGTAGGCAGAAGTATGGCGAAAGCAGGTGGGACAGAGAAGTGGGATTTGAGAGAGCCAGAAGTCTTTCCATTTAAAACACGGGCCAGCCCTCACTGGTGTGGCTCAGTGGATTGAGCACCAGCCTGCAAACCAAAGGGTCACCAGTTCAATTCCCAATCAAGGCACATGCCTGGGTTGCAGGCCAGGTCCCTAATTGGGGGTGGGTGAGAGACAGCCAGTCAATCTCTCACATATTGATGTTTCTCTCCCTCTCTTCCCCTCCAATAATAAATAAAATCTTTAAAAATATAAAACACAGGCCAGGTATGTTGAAAAAGCAAGAGCACAGTGAGCAATTTGTAGTGATGTCTGGAGAATCTCTTTAGTTCAGCTATATCCTATCCAGCCGATCAACTAACACTAAATATTGTTACAGAGGAACAACTAAAACTGTTTCATAACAATTCTATATACTTAAAGTAGTTTTCATCTGAGAATATAAATATGTTTAGAGACAGAACAGTGTCTATGCAGAATATATAGCTATTATCCTTATAATACCTTTTGTTTCAGACTCATAAGCAGCAAATAAAACAATTTTAAGTAGAACATAATGCTATTCAGCAGTAACTCTTGAGAGCCAGGGTTCAGTCCCCAGTGACTTTTGACCTTAACTATTAAGAAATACCTCTATTAGGAAATGGTCCATTGTAATTGATGAAAGCAGTTTCTAACACCATCTTTCTTTTAGGTGTTCAGTGGAATCACACTTACCAAATTTGGAGGGATTGTGGTGTTGGCCTTTGCCAAGTCTCAAATTTTCCAGATATTTTACTTCAGGATGTATCTAGCTATGGTCTTACTGGGAGCCACTCATGGGCTGATATTCCTTCCTGTCTTACTCAGTTATATAGGTAAGCATTCAATTGTCTGAATAAGTGGGATGAAGTATGTTACTAAAGGAGAAGAGATGTCTTGGAACAGTCTTTTGAAGTACTTGAACTTTTAGTAATCAGTCATTTGAATAAAAAATTTGTATGAGAAAAAAACAGTACTATCCAGGGCTTCATGATCATCCAAACCACTTCACTAGGAAACTGCTAACACTTTTCTGGACGCCTGATCTGTCTGCGGAAGAAGGCCCTAAAGTCCGACCATGAATGAGTTTGAACGTCAGGGGCCCAGGCGGCTAGTTCCTCCTTGCTACTGAGATGAATGACCTTGAGTGACTGGACAGCCAGGTCACAACCCAGCAAAGCTGAAGTTTTCATTTCCCCAGTTCACTGTTCTGGCAGAACTCTGCCTCAGCCACTCAGCTCTTACTTTGAGTCCATCCTTATGATCTTTTTTGGCCACTTCAGCTTCCATGATGACTTACGGTTCAAAGAGCAGAACTAATTTACTTGATTTATAGCTTTGGGACTAAGTTGAAGTGTAGAAACGGATTGATAAAATGAGGGCTTTTGGTTTTTTTCAATGTCTGGGAGATGAAAAGGGTAATTCTGTTACAATACAAACTACCCTTCCCCCCCTCCATTCTCTCAAGGAAATGATACAAATTTATTCCTTTTATCCTTCTACAGGACCATCAATAAATAAAGCCAAAAATTTGGCTGCTCGAGAGCGATATAAAGGCACAGAGAGAGAACAACTCCTAAATTTCTAACCCCCTTACGGGGTTGGGGGACTTTGAACGGTGTTTGTAGGCTGGTCATCTACGGACAGCTGTTACGTGGTCAAGGCTGAGTTGAACACTGGGTGTTACCAGAGCGGCAGCTTTGACTAGCGAACTCAGGAATGTAGCTGACTTGGAAAGCACTGTTACTGAACCTGAAGGCAGCCCAGGACACTGAAGCGTCCTCCAGTTCTCTAGGAATGAAACCTCGTTCTTCAGCAAGCAGAAGGCTGACACGAGGACCCTGTGGATGTTACCCACTGGCACTTTTTTGAAGGCAAATCAATGCAGTGTTTCTCCTTTTTTTTAGGAGTAAGCCATCTCACAAAGTCTATCCCGTATTTTTAGTGACATTTCAGGATGTTGCAGATATACTTTATTATAACATTTTGTAGTTTAAAGAGCTTTATTAATGCAATAAATTAACTTTGTACACATTTTTATATATAAAAAAAGCTAGCAAGTGATTTCAGAATGTGGTAGGCCTCATTAGAGCTTGGTCTCCAAAAACCTGTTTGAAAAAAGCAACATGTTCTTCACAGTGTTCTCCTACAAAGGAAAACAGATTTAATCCATTAGACATGGCACAAAAAGAGTAAAAAGAGAATTCTGCAGCTGATAGATGTGTATAATGGGTTTTAACTTATTTTCTTTAATAAAATACTTTGTTTTCCTAAGCTTCTGAGTTATTCTATTTACACAGCTCATGCCATTGCAAAACTGGTCAGGCATCTTCCCAGCCCCTGGCAAACCACCATCCTCCCCAAGATACGAGATCAGCTAACCTGTCATGGTGCTAACTGCCCCCTGACACTGGACACTAAGCTAGAAGTTGTTGGTAGACCGGAAAATAAAGTTATGTGTTCCTTCCCCATCCTTAGATTTTGTAACTTTGGGAATAAGTGATTTGCCAATGTTTCCTACCTAAACCTGAAACATTTATTATTTAAAACCCTTGGCCACCAGTTCCTGATTCTTCGAAGGCACATTCCAAGAGCCACTGTCAGACATATAAGCTGTTCAGACTGCCTGAATTGGCCCTGAATACGTTTCTCCTCCCCAAACACTTCAAGTTCCAAAGCGTAATTCAGATCCATTAACACACTGACTTCACTCATACTACAAATAACAGGCTAAGGGTTAGGCAGGTTATTAATGACTTCTGTTCTTTAAAAACTGAAGTCAGTTGTTCTCCTAACCAAAAGGCTTCCTGCCCACTGGCTGCCAGTGTCCTCTTGCTACTGAGTCTGTGGTTGCTCCAGGTCTCTTCACTGCTGCCATGTCCTCACCTGGTGTGAAATTAGGGTTCCCTCGCAAACGCTGGTTTCGCTGTTCAAAAAACCGGAATATGGTATAGAAAAGCATGTTGTCTTCAGTCTGCTTCGCGGCATCTAAAAATTTTCGCGCAGAAATGTTGTCATGGCCACCGATGCCCCGGATAAACCTCAAAGCAGCTAGCACTTGGTGTTTGGAAAGAAGAACCTCTACTATTTCATCATTTGCTGTCGAAAGTCGCTAGAAAGAGAAAAGTCCAGATAAATGCAAGCAACAGGAACAAATATTTATTCAACTGGAAACTTGGCTGTATCTTACCTTCAGCATGTCCAGAGACAGCTGATGAGCAGGAGGATAAAAACTCTCTAGGGATAACAGCAAACAGGCCTATAAGACAGATTTTCAGACTGTTCAGCCTAAGATGTTGGAAGGTTAAACTATTAAGTTTTTAATCACAGCGGCAAAAATCTGGCAACACGTACCAAAGGCTTTGAGTCACTAAGGACGTGGTACTGCAAGAACTGGTGCAGCATATAAAAGAGGTTGTGCTGGACAAGCGTCTTGATGACAAGTTCGTGCAGGTAATGCTGAGGACAAACAGAAGGAAAGATGTTTTCAAACTGCTCAACTACAACAGACTGGTGTCGAGGACTGCAGCTGCTCTGACAAGTAAGAGTTTCTGTTACTGAGAGAAGTGGGTCAGTGTGCAGGTGAAAGAAGCCCCTGGACATAATACCACCTATTCTAACATGGTGTTGGTCCCGTCAGAAAAGCCACTCAGAACTCGAGTCAGGCTGGCAGACCCCTTCAGCATATAAAACACAGTCATCTTAGTTACAATACTGACAGTGCTGTTACTTTTTAAAAACATTCCTCTGCTCCTCTAATTTGGGACCACAATACTGACTGGAAGGTACCTGTACTGGAATCTGAAACTGGTTGAGAGAGCGAATATATTCCATCAGGACAGCTATCACAAATTTATGAGGCATCTCCTATGCAGAAAACAAAAGTTGTCTTAGAACCATCAAAGGCGCTTACATGTAACACCTTGCTTACCCCTCTCCCCTTTTTCTTCCTTTTAAATAGGCCCTGTGCTGTTTCGCTGGTTCTGCACAAATCCCTCCAGAACCTTCCCCATATTATCAGAACTAGGTCCTCACCCAAAGCAATCCTATTATTCAGATCACATAAGTTCTAGTTTTCCTGAATTGCCTTCAAATGATCTTTGTTTTGAGACTTCTGGCCAGAAGCAGCGGCTTCTTCCAGCCATCACTTGCCTTCTTTTCCGTGAATGCCGACAGGACGTGGGTGTACATGTCGGACTGGTCAACCACAGCTTGGGTCCGCGTCGGCCTTCTGAGGAGCGGACTGCTCCGGCTCTGCCCTGCTTCCACTGCCTAGGCAATAAATCACCAATGTGATCTGAATCATCTTCTCGGCAATGCTGCGTTTGCAATAAATCCAAAAAGACTCAATTTCTAGATGCTGTGAACCTCAAATCTGAGCAGGCAGGACACTTATTTCACAACTTAGACAAAGCTATTTTTCCTGTGCTCTCTGGGGAAGAGTCTAGAAATAGAAAGTCGAGAGCTGATCATCTTGAAAAGAATGTTCATGTCGGATGGAACTAAAAAGCCTAAGTCATAGTTTTCTCTTAAGGGATATCATACTATTTTTAACCTCTTAAAAATAACTCTCTTAATTTTATTAATCACAGACTATCTGGCCTTTGTTATCTAATAAAATGAAATGGCTTGCTGTATCTTTGTTTTATGAAGCCTTGATCCTACATTAAGCAAACACTTGTATAATGAATCTGTATCTAGATTTTTTTTTTAAAGGGTATAAGTAAGGCTCCCCAAATATTGAATAGGAAACCTCTGAGAGGATCTTGACTATTTCACCTAACTTCTGAAGCAGTTGAGATCAATGCAGATTCTGCAGGTGCTGTCGGGGTGGCCTGAGAACCCCCATGTCTAAGAAGCACCAGGTGCTCCAGGGTTGCAGATGGTGGACCACACTCTTCACTGGCAAGGGTTTCTGAAACCTAACAGCCACAGAGCAGGGATACACCGAAATTTCCATTTGGGATCAGACCTATGATACCTACCCAGAGCCCAGTACACAAGCAGCAGGACTGAGAGAAGGATCTAGAAGAGCTCAGCCTTCCCACTTCCCCAAACCATGTCTGACAGAGGCAGGGACCCGTGGGCTCTGAGGTCACCAGGCCACCTTCAGCAACCTGCATCAGTCCTGCTACCCTTGAGGAGCTGAAGTTGAGGGGAGTTCTGGATTTTCTGTTGTTGTTTAAAGCCACTTCCATTTTTAGCTTTAGGTAAATCAGATCCTTTAAGTGAAATCATTCATTCCACTTGTCCTCAACTTTTTTCTTTCTAGCTTCAGATAGGATGCACTAACATTACAGCAAACCTCATAATAAGCCAAGTTAGTGTTCCCCAACCCTTCACAACAAACATCTGAGCCCACTGTAGGAAAGCACAGCGCCAATATTTAATCATCACTGATAGGATACTGACTAAATTCCATGATGTCTTATTTTTATAGTCAGTACATCCTAACAGGAAAGAAAAAAAGACATGACAAATGATTCTATTTCTAATTATGTGTAGGTTCTGAGTTGGCAGAATCATGTATAAAAACAAATAATGCAAAGATGAGACCAGTTTCATCTATAAAATGAACTAGACAAAGGATCTATCTACATGTAAGACCAAATGGATTAACAACAAACAAAGGGGGAAGGCATTTAGTGAGATGCAGCCTCGAGCTGGATGCACGGACTCTGGTTTTACTGCTCCCCACTACGGCCACTTTCCATCGGAATCTTGCATGACAATTACTTAGAAATATATAGGGGTAGGGATGGACATATAACTTACCATCACATAACTCTGCTCAGCGTCCAGGTACTTTTTATACTCATGACTGAGTTTGTCAAAAACAGTGGCTATCACAGGCAGTGTTGCTCTGTCTGCCTCACTCAACACTGGAAAGAATCAATGTTTGCAGAGGTCAACTAACCACGTCAACTTCAGAACTTGTTGCTATGATAAAAAAACTAAAACCAAAAAGTTATTCAGCAGTGCAAATATATACCTTTAAAGGGCATTCAAAGACATGGTCTAGAGACCTGAAGCCTACAACTCACTTACCAGCCCTTTTTGGTTACTTGAAAAAAGTAGCTATGACATATCCCTAGAAGAGTCTCAAAGTAGATACTATGCAGTCAGTGGCTTGGATTCTGAAAAACGTTTTAAAACTACAGATGGTAGGCTCGACCCTCACGTGTGCCCAGGTTCAAGTTTGCTTTTACCTGGAACATCCTACTTACTATTTAGTCTTTTCTACCAAAGCCCCTATGAGTCATTCTTATGTTTCCTTTCCAGAGGCTTAAATAACCCACGCTTTACATGAACAATGGGGCTACAGACCAGACACAAAAAGGAACCCCAGCTCCCAGTGAAAGGTGCTGGGCAGCACAGGCTAGAATCAGACCAACAGGAAAGGGCTTATCCACTCACTCTGTGAACAGACAGACAGGATGACCAGCTTGCATTCCTTTCTCTGCAGGAGAAAGTCCATCAGTTTTCCTTTATCTGGCAAGAGGTTTACTATGGGCTGAAGTTTCACCTGGAGGTTCCAGAGGTAACCTGGATTTAAGAAGCAGCAAATGTAATCATACGACTCAAACCAGAACAAATGCCCAAAAGTACTGCAAAGCAGTCAATGACTTTTTCTTGCAAACCAAAGCATAGTCTAGGACATTCAGGACCTGCCTGACAACAGGACGGACGGCCAAATTACTCTATGCCCGGTTGATTCCTTAGAACAAAGTAACCCTCTCGTTCAGAGGTGTATCAATGGGTATCTCCCTAAGTATGGGGGCAATGAGCTCTTAAATCAACTCAGAGCAGCTCCTTCCCCTCTTTTATCCTTAAAGGTGGAAACGACATTAACACACGGCATTAACTTCAGTCCTGTACTCCTGTTTCTCCTTCACTGGCTCATTAGTCAAAGGTAATTCCACAGGAATTTCATAGTTCATCCATCCATCAATCCAGGAATTTCCTGAACACCCACACTGCCAGGTAGGCAGGAGCAGCCTTTCTCCATTGGGGATCCACAAGGAAATTAAACGGTACACTAAGAATGACATGAGTGATCCCTTTCTCAATTCTCCCATGGCTGGTTCAGAGCTTGTTCCATTCTGGGTGGATAGGAGAGAACTGAATTCATTATAGACTGTGGGTGCTGTCTAGGCCATTAGGACTGATTCTTTAAGAATCCCAGTGGGCAAGGCAGGAAAATACTCAGATAGCTAAAGACTAACGTGGAAAGTGCTCTGACAAAGACGCAAGGTGTTAGAGAGGATCACCCAGGAAGAAACAACTCACACCCCACGGGAGGCTTCCCCAGCCCAGTGAGAGCAGGAGCACAGCCCCAGCACACGCAGAACGGAAAGGGATGCGGACCCGGGTGGGCGTGCTGGCGGGGGACAAGGGGGGGGCCCTGCTTACAGTGCTGTGGGGTCTGCCTTTTCAGAATGGACAGACATGAGATAGTTTTAAGCAGGGGAACAGTAATTCCTACTTGTTTTAATTATAAAAGTAGTATATGTTCATGATAAAATATACACATAGTAGAGAAAAGAAGATAAAGTAAAAAATAATCCCACTCCCAGGTTGAAAGGAGAGGTCATTTCCCAGAGATTCACCTTGAAAACGTCACTGGCTACCAATGTCATCCAACGTCAACAAGCACTATTTTCTCTCTAACATGACAGTCATCCCCTCTGACCCACCTTGGCTTGCACTGATGATGATGTCAGGTTGAAAGACAATCCAGGATGAAGAATCTACATGTTATAGGAAATTCTAAACCGGAAGAGATGAAAACAAAAGGCAAACCCAGCTCCAATTAGCACTTGCCTCTGCCCACTTGCTGAGGCTGCTCCAAATGCCCACCTCTCGGTGGTTAAAAAACCTCCCCACTTCGACTCCTGAGGGCAGGGCTTCGGGAGCCTCCTGGACACCAGGGGGGCAACCACTGCCCTCTGCACACAGCACTGTGGCAGGCCCTTCTGCGTGGCGTGGGCCCAGCTCCCACTCGGAGATACACAGGACCCACGCCCACAGATAGGTTCTCTCGTGGGTAATCAGATTTGCAATATACCTAGGCTCCTCTGAGTCTTGCTTTTGCTGAAAACTCCCTCACCCTCCAAGTGCTAAACCTTGCAGGGACCAGTATAACAGCTCAACCACTTTTGCCTTTTCATTTGCTAATATCCTTCTTCTGTGATATGATTAGGGGCATTGGCTCCTTTGTTGTAACTGGGGATAGTAAGTGAGGACCATCTTGTAATGTGAGGAGATATAGAATAAAGGCCTGTCAGGGCTGAGGCCTCGGCTTTTGCTTCCCTTGAGAGAAAAGCCACGATGTCGTCCTTTTTCCTCCACCGGACTCTGTAGTCTGTGTGTATGTTTTAATTCATCCATAATGACTCGGACACTGCTGGCTGGTGTCCATGAATCACAGCACCAAGGCCTTTGTCAAGGATACAGAGCTTACACGGAACAGGAGACTGGCTGGTCACAGAAGCAGGACCTACAATGAAGAAAACATAAGTGTGCAAGGACTGAGGATGCAACCGGAAAATGCTGCCAATACTAGTACTTAAGATGTGGAGTGTAATACTTTTTAAAGCCTTCAGTAAATGTTTATCCAATTGTAGTTGAACAAGGAAGAAGTGAACTGGCATGTCCCACTGATAACATACAGGGAGGAGAAGTTGAGAACAAGCCAAGAAACTGTCCTCCCCACAAGGAGAAAGCACGTCACTCAGTGATGTTTCTGTTAACCAAAGATGAGTCATCATCATTTACACATCCACATTAAAGAACTAGGTAATGTACCTGGATGACTCAAAATCAAATACTCAGATAATTCACTGAGAACATTTCAAATACAAGTGTTTTGGTTTAATTAGCTCAATTAAATAATTTAAGTAATTAGCTCAGTTCTCCACTGCACACAGGAGTGGGTCCAGGCACAGAGATCTGGTCTGGGAAGCAGAGCAACAGCCCTCGTGACAAGGACTCATAACTACCAGTAATAGTCATGTGTCAGGCAGGCAGCCTACAGTGAACTTGAGAAATGCAGCCTTGTAAAGGAAACATGATTCTCAGTTCTGTTCCAATTACCCAGGTACAATCAAAATACCAGTTTTAATCAGCTGGTTGGAAAAAGGGATTTTGAACAGACTCCCCAAAGAGGAAAGGAACCCCTCATATAAGCTGGAGCAAAGAACACTTGCATTTGGAACCTAAAAGCAGAGGTCTTAGGTGTGGAACCCAATGATGGCTGCCAACCACACTGTCTTCAGTGCTCTCCGGCGAGAGCCACATGGCTCTGGTTTTTAAAGCCCCCGGGTGGCCTAATGTGGAATCAGTGAGAACCAGGGGTCAAAGAGACCAAAAACAGGGGGAGAAATGAGGGCCACTGGCACTCCCCAGAGCTGCTGAATGCATCGGGCGGGCCAGATACAAAGATGCTACAAGCCTGCAAGAGACTTACAGTTTACCAGGTAACACAAAACAAAAAGGCATTAACCTTAAAATATGCTTTACCAGACTACTTCTGGCCAAGATGGAGGCGTAGGTGGACACACTGTGCCTCCTCTCACAACCAAGATTAAGGACAACAAAAATACAGAACCAAAAAAAAACCAACCAGGACAGATAGAAAATTGAATTGTACAGAAGTACGACAATGATTCACTCAGACTGGTAAGAGAGGTGGAGTCGGTGGCCGGGGGAGTCAGGTCCCGGCAGGAGAAGACCGTGGCTGCTGGTCCCAGGTGCGCAGTCACCCCAGGCGCACAGGCAGTGGTTGCTGAACGTGAGGAGGCCAAGCAGGGCGCACAAGGCAGCGGACCACAGACATACATTCGCACGCAGTTAAACCAGGCGAAAATGGGCAGCAAGACAGACTGCGTGACACAGAGCCCCAGCACCGGGAAGTGAAGCCTGGAGGCACTGACTGAAAACACTTGTGGGGGCTAAGGTGCCAGGAGGGAGTCCCAGCCTCACAGGAGAGTTCATCGGGGAGACCCACAGGGTCCTGGAGCATGCGCAGGCCTACCCACACAGATGTCAGCACCAGAAGGGCCCAATTTGCTTCGGGAAAGTGGCTGAAGGGACTGGAATCTAAGAGAGAGGGGAGCGAGCGCCATTGTTCCCTCTTGGACCCCACCCCCACATCCAGCATCACAACCAGCGACAGGGTTGCTCCACCCTGGTGAACGCCTAAGGCTCCGCCCCTCACTACATAACAGCCATGACCAGACCAAAACAACAACAACAACAACAACAACAACAAAACAAAACAAAAAGCCAAGGATGGCTCAAACAGGAGAACAGATCGGGGCCCCAGATCTAATTTATCTAAGCGACGAAAAGAACCAAGAGATAGCCATCCTATCAGATGCACAGTTCAAAGCACTGGTAATTAGGAAGCTCACAGAATTGGTTGATTTCGCTCACAAATTAGAGGAACAAATGGAGGCCACAATAAGTGAAATGAAGGAAAACACACAGGGAACCAATAGAGATGGGAGGAAAACTGGGACTCAAATCAATGGAGTGGACCAGAAGGAAGAAACAAACAACTGCACAGAAAAGAAGGAGGAAACAAGAATTCAAAAAAATGAGGAGAGGCTTAGGAACCCTCAGGACATCTTTAAACGTCCCAACATCCGAATTATAGGGGTACCAGAAGGGGAAGAGGAAGAGCAACCAGTGGGAAATTTATTTGAACAAATAATAAAGGAGAACTTCCCCAATCTGGCAAAGGAAATAGACTTCCAGGAAGTCCAGGAAGCTCAGAGAGTCCCAAAGAAGTTGGGCCCAAGGAGGAACACACCAAGGCACATCATAATCACATTAGCCAAGATTAAAATGAAGGAGAGAATTCTAGAAGCAGCAAGGGATAAGGGGACAGTCACTTACAAAGGAGTTCCCATCAGACTGTCAGCTGATTTCTCAAAAGAGACCTTCCAGGCAAGAAGAGTCTGGAAAGAAGTATTCCAAGTCATGAAAGGCAAGGACCTACATCCAAGATTGCTCTATCTAGCGAAGCTGTCATTTAGAATGGAAGGGAAGATAAAACCCTTCTCAGATAAAGTCAAGTTAAAGGAGTTCATCATCACCAAGCTCTTATTATATGAAATGTTAAAGGGACTTATCTAAGAAAAAGAAGATAAAAAATAGGACAGTAAAAAGACAACAAACTCACAGATATTAATGAGCAGACCTAAGACAAAAGCAAACTAAGCAAACAAGTAGAACAGGAACAGAAACACAGAAATGGAGATCACATGGAGGGTTAGCAACAGGGGAGTGGGAGGAGGAGAGGGAGAAAAGGTACAAAGAACAAGTAGCATAGACGGTGGGTAGAAAATAGACAGGGGGAGGGCAAGAATAGTGTGGGAAAAGTAGAAGCTAAAGAACTTATGAAACATGGACATGAACTAAAGGGGGGGAATGTGGGTGGGAGGGGGTGGAGGGGAATGATGGGGAGAAATGGGACAACTGTAATAGCATAATCAATAAGATGTAATTAAAAAATATATATGCTTTACCAGCCCACACTGTAGAAGCCTAGAGATTCAATGGAAATTTTTATTAATCTTAGTCTTGGACACAATTTTGACCATACCTGGCATCAGCTTTATTATAACTAACCACTTAGTATCTGACTGCCTTCTAACTTGTCCTGAACAATGATAACAGAGTTTTAAATGTTTAAGAGTTATTTTTTCCCAAATTCACCAGCAGTCACCTTAATGACAAGTAAGCAGCAGATACAAGGTAAAACACTTGATACAATCTATTCTTTTACAGGCATACCTCCAAGATATTATAGGTTTCGTTCCCAAGTCTCCCCCCACCTCTGCCGCGTGGAGGGTAGCAGGGAGACGGGTAGGGGGGAGCAAGTGGTAATCTTTCTGCTGGTGGGAGGCCTTGCCTTCAATTTTGGGGGGGGGGGAAGAAAAAAAAGCGCAATACATATTAAGTATGATAAAGCCCAGTGCCAAAAAACTAGGTATGCTAGTAATGCGAACATTATTACTGAGGAAAAAAGGAGCTGGCAAGAACACAGAGGCCAAAAGGCCAATCCAAAAGTGGGAACTACCTCCTTCCTTACAAGCTCTGCCAGGGAGTTACGAAACTTCTGGCTGACCCAACAGACTGGAAGAGCAGGCCAGAGGAGGTGCTCTTGCTGAACCATCAGCTGCAGCCTGCTCTGGATTGTCTCAGTGACAGGTACAGGGACATCCTGAATGAGGGCTGGCCAACCCACCAACGCTATCTGACCATTCCCTTTAAGATGAATACATTGCTACTGAAGTTCCAGTGTGTACCTTTTATGGTTTACACACTGAAACTTCAACTAACTTACTCTGCACTACAATCTCCTTTAAGAGAGAGCTGGATAGTATCTGAAATCAACTAGGCACAGGCTAATGGAACCAAATGGTTTCTTTCCTCTTTCCTGAAATCTTGACCTCCTTCCTTCTCAAACTTCCCACTTGCACCTCTTCAGCTAGAACTGATCTAGAACAACCTGCAAGGATGCTCTGCCTGTGGAGTAGCCTTCCATCTGAGCCACTGCTTCACTAATAAACGAAAGAAAGAAAGAAAGAAAGAAAGAAAGAAAGAAAGAAAGAAAGAAAGAAAGAAAGAAAGAAGGAAGGAAGGAAGGAGGGAGGGAGGGAGGGAGGGAGGGAGGGAGGGAAGGAAAGGAAGAAACTGAGAACCATAGCCTTAAACACTTACTGCGACCATCAGTCAGGAGAGAAGGCATACTTATCATAACTATGACACAAAATGTAAGAAAGATAAGGAAAAGTGACCCCACATTCAAATAGCCACAGTGGCCAAATTTAATCTCAGGGTTACAGAACACAGGCCATCAGAAAATGTCAAGGGCTTATTCAACATTTAAAAATCTTTCAGCTTCAATGGGTACTCACAACTCTCCATTTTAAAGCTCAGAGAAATCATTCTGTTTTCTTAAGAAGACGATCCATTTATCTTATAAAATATGTTTCACAACAACACAATTTTAGCTGACAGAATTGGTAAAAAAAAAAAAAAAATAGAAAAGAACAGCCACTCACAAAAGCAAACAGAATTGGGACCCTCTGCACATACGCCTCACCTGTCTTGAATGTGACCCCCAGCTACATGCTGACTCCCGTTACCTGCCAAGGGGATCTGATAGGGCTGAATCGATCGAGCAGGAAGCACTGGGTGATGGAAGGTGACGGTGCCGTCAGACTCTCCCCTTAACTTGATATCAAATATTACTGACGTCTAAGGGGGAGAAAAAGATCAGACTGTGACAACAGCACAGATCACAGGTTGGCTTAACCCTTTCATTACCTCGTACCTTGCTATTTCAGATTTGTTTAAAAAGTCTCTTTGCTTCCCATCCCTACCACCTAGTTCTTCTTTGAGGAATAATTTGGTGTGACATTACAACTTTCCTTTACATTTTCATATACTCTAACAAATATTCCTGACGTTCACAACTTGCTTCCTTTTAAGAGCTCTAAGTGATTTAAGCAGATCTTTTTCAGTGACAACATCTTCATTAGTCAGAGATATGGGTGTCACCACCCTCCTACAGACATGGCAGAGAAGTGGCTTGTCTACTGCCATTCGAGTTCTTTCTCTTGGGCCACTGAGCCTCAAAGCCATTATCATCTTACTCACAAAGGAAGTACAGGCTCGTGTAACACAGGGGCTCTGCAGTGAATTCCCAGTTTAGTTGATTCAACCACATCATTGCTCCAAAGTCAAATGTCCTCATGTGTTATTATCTCAAATAGTTTTTAATTATCTTTAATCAACTGATATGAAATCACTGTTTTTTTCTAAGCCATCTAAAATACCAAACCCATTTCTATCTAGAATTCCAAAACCTTTAGCATAAAAAGAAAGCACTTTCGAGTCTGTGCTCAGAATGTTTTGTCAAGTTTCACAACTCTTTTAAGCAACCCTGACTTGTGCTAATGCAGACCAGACAACCACACACAGCTCGTACCTCTGTATCCTGATGATGAACGACTACCAGGTTATCCACCACATTCAGGGCAAACTTCCCTGTCCGACTTAACTTTAGTATGTGAGTCTTTTTACAGGCACCTTCTCTGTAGGATAACAAAGAGGTCAAAAAATGGGTCAACAAGCTTTAGTTTAGATTTTAAAATCGAAGGAAGAGGAAAGAGAGCATTAAGTGTACCGTGGTAGATGATACAGGACGACCTCCGCTCCTGTACTATTGGAGGTCCTCGAATGATGCCTCAGGAAGAGAACGTAGAGCTGTCCATAGCTGATGAGAGAACAGAAAGGCATGTCACACTTGGCAGTCTGCAACTCCTCCATTCTCAGTGCTGAATTATAAGGCTACAGTTAAGTAAATTATGAAATAGTCACTTAATGGAATAGTTTGCAGCCAACAAAATTATTTGCCAAGCAAGTGCAGTTAGTCCAAAAAAAAAAGCCTATTATAAAGTGCAGTGCAAAGGGGGATGCAAAACTAATTATAGCTTGATCAAAATATTTTAAAAGAAAAATACAAACTTACACCTAATATCCAAAAACTAGAAATACACACAGTTGTTAATAACTATCCTTGAGTAATAAGTGAGGTCCCATTTTCTTTTCCTCTTTCTAGATTTTCCAAGTTTTGTACAATGAATAAATTCCTTAATCACAGGGAAATATAATCTCTCTCCATTTTAATGCTTCATCTAATAAATGCGGTGTGAACAGTTCCTGCATGCACATTTTTATTTCGGTGGCTAACACCATGCTAGTCACTGTCACAGGAACGAGGAGGGGACCAAGGGGAGGGAGTGGGTCCCATCTCCGCTTTGGCCAGGATGGCTCTCATTGTTTTCCAAACCAAGAAGCCACAGATTTCCTTTAAAAAAAAGGTAGGGGTCACTGTAACTGCTAAAAGTTTTTTAAGTTTAGAAACCACTGTTTTAGGCCATAGAAGAATCAGAAGTAATTTAGAAGCAAAATTTTAATAACTGTTGATTAGAATTATAGTGGGGGTTTCTATTTTAGTGTGTTTGAACTTTTCATAATAAAACTTAAAAATTAAGAAATTGGCATTCCCAACTGAAAATATACCTTCCTACATAAGTAATTCAGTTTCATGTTTGTTATTTTAAAAGAAAACTTTAAAACTATGTTCTTGCTTAGAACAATTAGGATATATTTTAGAAAAAAAAAATAGTTGATAAACTTCAACTCATAGAATACAAGAAAAATTCCAAAACTAAGACATACCCAATAAATAAATTGGTTCAATGTTCTCATTTTATCAGGTTAGAATGGTGAAAAAACTTTCCTAAGACCACAAAACTAGTAAAATCGAAAAAGAATGCCAAGAAGATGGCATTCATAAAATCTACAGTCATAAGATCCAGACACTAAACAGGAAGGGGAAGCCCTTAGTTGGCCCAAGGCGACCTAAGGAAAGGACAGCCCTGGAATATTCACAACGTGCCTCTACTACTTGTGTCACTAAAAGCAATTACAAAAGGAAGTCTGTCAAAAGATAAACATACATTGTTGCCATCGCAATATCTCTCTCAGAAAGATTCAGTTTAGTGGACTTAGGCGCAGCTGGTAATTCAATCTCAAACTTGGGCAGTTTTGACATAGTGCCAGCCTGTTGGGGGGAAAGAAAGTTTTAGGAAAAGTTTATTAAACCCCTTTGATGATTTGCATTCCCTACGTAAAATCATTGAGGATATACGCACTCTATGTGCTTTATTCACAGGACTGTCCCCACAGAATGAGTCATTCTTGGAGGTGCAGGGATGGTACATTGTGCCCTCTAGTGATCAGATGCGGCAAGGTTATTATCGTTAGAAGAACTTGCCCCTTGAAATACGCGGCACTTTCGGATGTAAAAGGAACTGGGCAGGAGAGGGAAAAAATTTTTTTAAAAAGCAGGCTCACACTTACCCTAAAATAAAAGGGCTGCAGCACGTTTCCAAGGACTGTGGTGGACAGCAGAATCACAGCGCTCTCAGGACAGTACATGTACCAATTCACGTTGATATTCTGGCTCTTCAGGAGTTTCAGATTTCGTTTCTCTGGTAATACCTGAAGTAAAGTTCAAGAAACAGAATCTTCATTTAAATAATAGCAAAATTTCAGAAGGATATAAATTTTAAAAAATAAGAAGCGGGAAAAAATCAGTAAGTTAAACTAAAAATTATTTTTTTATTTATTACAGCTACCACTTAATCAACACTGGTGCTCAGTGCTTTACAAAGCTTAGCTCATATGCTCTCATCAGAACTCAGAGACGCTGGCATACTAACATCTGACAGAGGGGAAAATAAGTCCCAGAGAGGTGAGACAACCTGCCTCACCAGTTACACAGTTATGGTCTGGGGCAGGCCATTTCTCCACAAGACCCAGGTCTGAACCTGCACATTCTCAGGCACCATCCACCAAACAGCAAAATCGGCGACACTGTCACTCATCAGGGACATGATCCAAACAAACCCACGCCTCGCAGCCCCGGAGCACTACACCAGCCACAGCCCGACCTGCAGCATTAGCCTTCGGCTGGTCCCATCTCGATTCCAGTTCCCACTAAGTCTGGGAGCAGCTCCCTTTGTCTAACAGATGTGCTCATGAGACTCTGCATGCAAACTCAGTATTTTAAAATCAAGGCAAATATTAAACATACTTTAAATGTTGTGATACATTAAGGAGCACTGTATAGAGCCCCCAAGACACTAAGCTCATAGAACACTAAACTGGATACCTGACGTGGAAGTCTGGGTCGGGCGGCAGGAGTTTCCTGGTAAGTCAGGCATGGTAAAGGGAGATGCTAGAATTCTCCTTCTTACATTTCTTTTTTGTTTGTTTCCTTGTCTGGGGGGAGCTGTGGTCTCATTTACTTTTCCTAACTTATTTCGTGAAGTTTGGAAGGCCATCCAGGTGCCCTGACGGACACTTTCCCACTACAGAGAACAGAACACACCCTTACAGACGATGGCCCGGGAACCCTCCCCCGAAGCAGTCCGTCCTTTCCCTTTCTGTGCTGTCCCACAGGCGGGTCCATTTCTGTGTGCGTGGGGTTACTGTGAAGTTTGTTGTCCTTCTGCCGCTCATGGCACAGGTTTAATGACAGCCCTACAGTAAAGCACAACAGCACTAGCCTCTCAGGTTTGCTTACACAGGTGTGTTTTCTCCATCCACAGATTCTAAATTACACTGCTTTCCGTAGGTCAACAGAATTCAAACCCGAACGAGTCCTAACATCCCCTACATTAATTAGCTCCACTTAGAAATCTCAGAAGCATTGTCAATAGGTTAGGCAGTTGGAACATATAATTGGGTTGGCCAAAAAGTTTGTGTAGTTTTTTCCACATGATGGCTCTAGTAGGCTTAGTTGCCTTTAAGTTCATTTGAAACAATTTTGTTAGATTGTATTGTGAGAGCTGCCACATCAGCATGCATTTTTTAAAGAACTTATCAGAACTGGTGCATTTTTGTTCAGCCATTTTAATATTGAAGGTGGAACAAGATACACAACATTTTCAGCATATTATGCTTTATTATTTCAAGCTAGGCAAAAATGCAATTGAAACACAAGAAAAGATTTGTGCAGTGTATGGAGAAGGTGCTGTGACTGATCGAACACGTCAAAAATGGTTTGCGAAATTTCTTGGTACTACTGACATTTAGCCAAATAATTATTTGCTGTGGGGCTGTCTTATGCACTGGAAGATGGTTAGCAGCACGCCTGGCCTCTACCCACTAGAAGCCAATAGCAGGAGATAGCTGACATACTCAAAATACCCAAATCAATCAAGTTATTGGTGAAAATGAAAAATGTATCTTTTATTTTACAGAAAAAACTAAACAGACTTTTTGGTCAGCTCAATAAAAAGATGAAGAGGCAGGGGCATCAAAGTAAACAATCAAGAGAGTGAAAAGGCAACCTACAGGATGGGAGAAAACATTTGCCAATCATCTACCTGCTAAAGGGTTAACATCCAGAATATCTAAAGAATTCCAACAACTCAACAATAAAAATAACATAACCAATTAAAAAATGGGCAAAGGACTTGATAACACATTTCTCCAGAGCACATGCAAATGGCCAAGAAGCCATGAAAAGATGTTCAACATAATTAATCATCACAGAAATGCAATGAAAATCACAATGAGACACCATCCCACAGCCAGAACGATTTTTCTATCATTGATAAAAAAAGCAACTACTGCTGGTGAGGGTGTGAAGAAACTGGAACCCTTGTTGCACTGCTGGTGGATTATGCCAATGTAAAATGGCGTAACTGCTATGGAAAACCGTATGACAATTCCTAAAAAAATTCAAAACAGAATTACGATACGATCCAACAGTCATTTCTGGGTATATACCCAAAAGACCTGAAGACAAAGGGTCTCTTCAAGCAGGACCCTGAAGAGATACTTACACAGCCATACTCACAGCCGCACTATTCACAAGAGCCCAAAGGTGAAAGCAACCCAAGTGTCCGTCAATGTATGAATGGAAAAAATGTGGTTTATACAAACAATGGAATACTATTTGGCTTTGAAAAGGAAATTCTGACACGTATTACAACATGGATGAAACTTGAGTACCTATAGTAAATGAAATGAGCCAGTCACAAAGTATAATTACTATATGATTCCATTTATGAGAGTTACTTAGATTAGTCGAATTTAAAGTAAAATGGTGGTTACCAGGGGCTGCGGGAGGGAGGAAAGAGGAGTTGTTTAATGGTAGGGAGGTTTAGTTTTGCAACATGAAAAAGTTCTGGAGACCTGTTTCACAATAATGTGAACATACTAAACAGTACTGAACTGCACACTTAAAAACAGGTGGTAAATTTTGTAACCTGCTTTTTACTGCAATAAAAAATTTTCCTTTTAAGACAAAGAGGTAGTTCACTAAAGAGGAAATACAAATGGACGACACGCAAATTGAAAACATGCTTAGCCCCCTAATGATGAATAACGTAAATCAGAATGCCTCTACACCTCTCAGACTGATGAGTATCTACAGACTGATAACACCCAGTTCCGGCAAAGGTGTAAGAAATGGAGATTCTTACACAAAAACTGAAAACAAGCCAAATGCTCAATAAAGAATTGGTTAAATACACTAGTACATCCACACAGTAGAACACAACTCAGTCAGAATAAAATGCAGGAAGATGTCCAAGATATACTGCTAGGAAAAAAAAAAAAAAAAAAAAAAAAAAAAAAAAAAAAAAAAAAAAAAAAAAAAAAAAAAAAAAGGCAGCTGCAAAGGTACCCAAAACCTTTGTGTGTAGAAAAAAATAGAGAAATATTCACCAAACTGTTTTTTTTTAAAGATTTTATTTATTTATTTATTTTTAGAGAGAGGGGAAGGGAGGGAGGAAGAGAGGGAGAGAAACATCGATGTGTGAGAGATACATCTGTCAGTTGCCTCTCACATGCCCCCAACTGGCCCGCCACCCAGGCATGTGCCCTGACTGGGAATCAAAGTGGCCTTTCGGTTCGCAGGCCGGCGCTCAATCCACTGAGCTACACCAGCCAGGGCCACAGCGTTTATGTGAATTATTTCTAGGGATTACAGGAAACTTTTACCTTCCATACAACTTGGTAATGTTTGAACATTTTATAAAAAACATGTATAACTTACAATTAGAAAAAAAGATTTAAAACCCAACCAAGAGACTAAAGTTCTGGAATGTCAAAATATCTATTTAGTGCTGAATTCACAAAGCTATCAAAATGCTATTACAGACCATTCTCCAATCATAAGGGATAAATAATACCTGGTAAAATTCGATTCCTTGATCTGTAATGAAGACAATTTCAGTGGAACTGGTCCAGCAGAATCCTAGTATGTTGGCATTCTTGGTCTGAAAAGGATTATAGATTTTTTAAAATTAATAACAAAAATGTACATATCTTCAAAAGCTTACTCTGTATTACTCTTTAAAAAAAGTTACTTATTAACAAATCAAACTTCCTTTTAAATACAGTGTTCCCAGATTTTCACCTGTAACACTTCACTGAATCTAATTCTCCCAGTGGACCGCCTGAGCTTTGCAGAAAGGCACTCAGATGCCGACTTCTACCTCTAGGAACCGAAAGACAGGGGACATTGTCTCAGTGAAACATGCTGTAAAGACTGCCATTATAAAAGTATAAAGACCTAAGGGTTCTCAGTGAGTGTTGACCAAAATGGGCTTGGGGGTCTGGAGCCCACACGCCCGACTCACCCGGTGAACAGCAGTGCCCCGAGCCTGAGGGCAGACAGGGCTACAACAGCCACCGGTGCTGCACACAGAGGAACTGCGGGTCTGCAGGGGGGTCGGTTACCTGGCAGATGTGCCTTTCCTTGTTGAGGAGCCCACGCTGAACTCCATTTAGCAAAACCACTACGAAGATGCCAAAAGCCATACCCTATCCACTAGCAGCTTTTGCTAGTTTCCAGGATACCACATCACCACTTTTAGCTGAGCCTTCTCTAGCCTAGTTTATTATACCCAGCAAATCTAATTAAAATGGGTTAGTATCTACGCTAGGGAAAGAAAGAGGAAGGACATGATAAGGGTAAATTGAAGAAAGAAAACATCGCCAGGAAAGGGAAAACCTCCCCTTCCACAAACCTCTGAAGAGGCAGCTGTGAAAGGAATCCAGGGTTTGACCCAAAAGTGCCTGCCCAGGGGCAACAAGAAGACAACAGCCACGGACTGCAGACACCCTTAGGTGCGTACAGTCCACCATCCATTCAACCCTCCCAACTCCACCTTTAGATGCAGAAACAGGCTTAAAACCTGTCCAAAGTCACAGAGCCCACAGGGAGCAGCTCCGAGCACAAGGCCGTCTGTCTTCCAGTCTGTGCTCAGTTACCACACTATCCCGCACCTCCACAGCGTAACCCACGCGGTTACACGCAGACCAGCTGTGAAAGGGGACATGGCCCATACCTTGCACTCTTGAGTGTATTCCAGCTGAGAACTATCCGGGATAAAATTAGAAAAATCCTGAGCAAAGAAAAAAAAGTAAGGAGAAATTTGGATCAGGCACCAACCCATTTTGGTATACAACAGACAAAAGAAAAAGACAATAAATGTAAAAAGTGATCAGAAAAAAACCTGACAAAAATCCAAAGACAGGAAAAATAACAAGACCAATTTGGACAAGATTGTCCAAAAGCAGCAGGTTGAGAATTCAACTTCTTAAAAAGAGTTAATCCAAATATTCAGTTAGGGTTTAGCAACTGATTTCGAAAATTCATTCTCCAAATGGTTGATTTCAGAGAAATGTGTCGCTCTACATTTTACAAGAGGCTTTCCAAAAATTTTAGCAAGCAATATTGATGGAAGGAAAGAGGATTCTGCCTCTTTCTCAACAGTTTTTTCTCTAATTTACAAATGCAGACAAATATTTATATGGCTAAAATGCCAACAAGCTGCTCCAACTCCGAATAGCTAGCTGTTCGAATTAGATTAAGCATTCAAAGATAAGAAAAATGAATAAATGGAGTTACCCCGGTAAACATCATTCACAAAGTAGCCAAAAATGTACTCAGGCAATCAATGATGCCAGCTATTGATCCATACAAAAGATGCCCGAGGACCCAAATTAGTTTTTTTAAAATTTAAGTCAAAAATGACAAACTAAGGTCATAAGTATTTATCAATTCAAATATCTTTCTTCAAAATTCCAAATACAATGCAACATAATTATAGCTTTATGACATTAAGATAATACATGGTTCCTTTAACACTGGATATTTGCAATTCATTCCCTTCCAAATGTACTTCTAATGTCCCTTTCTTTATATTATATTTAAAGATGTATCTTACCACAGTCTTTGAGGTCCTCTGAACAGCTAATATCTTATTTTCCAAGGAAAACTTAATGCACTTCACTTCTCCTTTATCTTCCATTCTTTAAGAAGAAAGAGTATGTGTTAAGAGTTAAACTCTAGCTTCTATCATTTTGTGAGAGGAAAAAAGACAAGTTAAATATTCAGGAAGTAGCAAATCTTAGTTTAAAATTAAACTTATGCTTCTGAAGCTAACAGTAGAACCTCTTTTCAGAAAACAAAATCCAATCAGCAATAAACTGCTGGAGAAATTTACAGTATTTCAGATAACAAGTGATGGGAAAATTGAGATCACGTGCACTTTCAACTAAGAATTATTTTAGACAAATACATATATACAGGCATTCTTTGTTTTATTGCCCTTCATTTTATTGTGCTTTTTTTCAACAGATGTTGCTTTATTTTTTACAAATTGAAGGCAAGACCCTCCACCAGCAGAGAGATTACAACTCACTTTTGCAGCGGTCTGGAATCAAACCCACCATAGCTCTGAGGTATTCCAATACCCACGGTAACCTCCACAAATCACTGCCTTCTCTCTCCATCGCTCTCACAGCAAAGCTTTTGAAACATTAATGTCCTCTTTCCCATTCGCTACCTTATTGGCTCAAGATGGTCCCACCTAGAAGTCTCACAACCACCTCGAACAAAGGAAAATCAAGGGATGGACTACAGAGGGCATGAAGAAACTTTTGGGAATATGGGATGTTCATTATCTTGATTATGGTGATGGTTTCATGGATGTACACATATGTTAAATATGTTCAGTTAATAATAATTACAACACAGTAAGGCTATGAACAATAAATAAAATGTTTTAAAAGAAGGTAAATTCAGCATCTTCCCCCTCAAACCCGATGAAGCTCCCAAAGCTGGACTGTCATGGGCTCATTCTTGCGTTGACCACCGAGTGACTGCAACACCAGCTACTCTGCCTTCAGTCTGCTCTTCACCATGCCTCGCTCAGACTACAGCCACCTTTCAAAGGTGTCCTGCACTCTGACATGCTCTCAACCCATTCAGCCTCAAGGCTACGACTTGCGGGATCTTTCCAAACACCAATATGATCATGCCATGCCCCACCTTACACATTTTCAGTAACAAGATAAAACCCTGATTCCATAGCAGAATACATGAGGTCCCAGCCAACCCCTGCCAGCAGCCATACCACCACCTCCCCTTCCTGCATGGACACCTGGTCTTTAGCTACACAGACCTGGAGTTCCCCAAACACCATGCTTGCTCACCTTTGCACTTGGTGTTCTCTCTACTGGGAAGGCCTCCTGTCTTCCCCACTCAGAATCTTCCCATTCAAGCTCTCCAGTTCTGCTCAAAGGCTATGTCTTCTCCAAGGCCTTCCCCCTCCAATCTCAAGATAAATGCCACACCTCATCCCTGTGTTCACATTCTTCGTACAGCACATGTGCCCCCTCACTTGTATCCCACACTAAAGTATGCATTCCCCAAAAGGGTGGCTGGCTAACTCAAAGCCTTCACATGCCTGATGCCTGAAAGGCCCTGCAACAGTGTTTGCCCAACAGATGTGTGATTCGTTTTCTACCTCAAAAACGGCTTCCTATCAGCATGGGCCAATTGTAAACTTTTTTTTTAAAGTCACCACTGAACTGAGGGCTTATATTGTACTTTCCCCTTCTGTAATCACAGAAGTCAAGGTGACCAGGTAGTTTATCAGCCAAATTGAGGTATTAGATGGGCCAAAATGTCCGTTACATTTCTTCTGTGCAATGGCTCTACTAGTGCTTGTCTTTAACTTCATTCAAACAACTTTGTTAGACTGTATTGTGACAACTGTCATATCAACATGCATTTTTTAAAAAAAACATCAAAATTGGTGAATTTTAGTGCAGCCATTTTAATATTGAAGATGGAAGAAGATACACAACATTTTCAGTGCATTATGCTGTATTATTTCAAGAAAGGTAAAAATGCAACTGAAATGCAAAAAAAGAAAAAGGTGTGTGCAGTATATAGAGAAGTTGCTGTGACTGATTGAAAGTGTCAAAGTGATTTGAGAAACTATTTACATTTTGGCCAAATAATTCTTTGCTGTGGGGCTGTCTGATGCACTGCAAGATGTTTGGCAGCACCCCTGGCCTCCACCCACTACAAGCCAATAGCAGGAGACAGCTGACATACTCAAAATAACCAAATCAATAAAGTTATTGATGAAAATGAAAACTGTGTCTTTTATTTTATGGAAAAAAACTAAACAGACTTTTTGGCCAACCCAATACTTCTGAAGGGAAAGGAGCTGCTATTCCACTTGGATAAACTGGGACACCCAGTCACCTAAAGTAGTTAAAGCTGGAATTTTCTTAATGTACATTATTGCCTGAAAAACACTGACCCAGCGATCTCCTCCACCTTCCAAGCATTCTGGAAAGACCTGGAGCTAATGAGGAAATGAAGGTTCTCCTCCGTGAAAAAACAGGAAATGGGCAAACCAATAATGCACTGACTTGCTAATTTCAAGTACCAGGAAGTAGGTACCCTGCTAGGGAATATTTGGCTCCCAAATCAACAGGGAAGTACTCCACATGTTCCCTCGGACCAGAAGTAGAGTCTGTGCCACGAAAACTGCACAGCAAGTGTCTGCTTCCCCCCTCCTACTGGACAGGTATCTACATGCACATGCACACACACACTCCAGACCTCTTAAGGGACGCAAAGGACAAAACTTCAAAACCACCTCGTGAATGAGAAACAGATAAACGCCATTTACTTGCTGAGATTATTCTGAAAATGTTAATTCTGTTACCTAAATGAGATGGGACTCCTATCATCTGGGCCTTTAACTACCACCCCAGTAGCTCCACCAGATCGAACAGCAAACACCTGGGAGGGAAAAGAAGCAATGTTAACGGTCTGGATGCTATACCAACCTACAAGTGAACACCCCTTCGGCACCCAACCCTTGATTCAGCTAAACCAACACGGCACATATTAATCTGTGATGCTTGGTGTTCACATGAATCACAAGAAGCGAGAGTAGAAACCAAAAAGTTTACCATTCCAATCTGTGCATGACGGGGTCGGAGGACCTAGAGGCTCTAAGTTTTAATCCAGTTTGGCAAACGCATCACTTAAGCATACCCTGCTATACTCCCCACATTGCTTTCCCCTCTGTCCAAAATTCCAAGAATAATATAACTCTTCATGCCTACGTCCAAGAAAAGGCGCCGGGAAAAGACCCGCCTGGCCAAAGGGTGCCGGGTCAGTGGCGCCGGCTCCGGGTCCACCCTGCTGTCACTGTGAAGAAAGCCCCGGCCGCGGTAGAGCCTGGTCCCTCCACCCACCCAACAGGAAGGCGCTGGCGCCGGTGCTGCGCCGGGACGCTAGGGGAGGCCCCAGGCCTGGTCCCCGCGCCCCGCCCGTGAGCGCGGAGCGACCTTGGGGCGCCGGGGTCGACGGGCAGGGCGCGCCCGGAGACAGGGGGAAGGAGGATGAGGGCTGGCCCCGACCTGCTTGTTAGCCTCATCAAAAAAGACGCAGTTGACCGGGGTCGCCTTCTCGAAGTGCACCGGCCGTTCGCACAGCTCCAGATAGTAGTCCTCCTCGCCCATGGCAGGCGCCGCGGAGGCGGCGGTGGGGGGACCGGGGGTGGACGCCAGCGTGGACAGGTGCGAGCAGCGCCGGCGCGGAGGCGCAAGGAGTTGGACCAAGCTGTAGTCACTGCCTCTGTGGCGGCGGCGACTGCGGCGGCTGCGATCCCGCGGGCTCGGAGGCCGCTTCCTGGTGCCACACCCCCACGCTCTCCGGCACGTGACCCGCGTCCCTCTGCGCTTAAACCAGCGACAGACGCCGGGCTGCCGTGGGCCCCACCGGCGCAAAAGGCTCCTCCTCTTTGCGCGGGGGCGGGGTCCCGGGGCGGAGGCTGGCAACCGCGAGACCGGAAGCCAGGGCCGCGCGGAGGGCGGCTAGCGGCGCTCGTCTTCCAGACAGTGAACGCTGCGACTCGTCCCGGGAGGTTTGATCAGGGACGGTTGCCCGCTTGGGACAGGGCTACCTTGATGTAGGGCAGGGTCATCCTTGCTTTCAAAGGGTTTACTGAACCTCCTTGTGGCAGCATTGTAAGCTTTACAATGCAAAGGGGATGAGTCCTGTGGTCAGCACGGATTGTCCAAAGCAGAGTGTGGAACCGGAAGCCAAGTTTAGATTGCGGGTCAGACAGCCTCTTTTGAATGTCTTTGATATTTGAAGGCATGGACGGGAACTCATTCAAGGGACTGGGAGGCGGAAGGGAGGGATCAGGAATTCTTCGGTGCCCATTCTCAATAAACAGATGGATTTTGGCACCATTCGCTAAGATACAGCAGCTTGAGAAGTTTGGCAGGGAAGGGGCGAAGACCATGAGCTGCTTTTTGGAGATGAATCTAATCAGAATGACAGCTAGACAGATTTACAGGTCTTACGTTCACCAGAAGAGTGACTAGGCTAGAGGTAGAAATGAGCTGTTGAAATGTAGATGGTATTTGAAGCCATGGAATTGGATGGGATGGCCTAAGACAGGGGCGTAAAGTGGAAAAAAGCAACTCAAAACCAACCTATAGGGGCCAGGAAGAGGCATCAGTAAAAGAGAACAAGCAGAGTCTGCCAGAGAAGTACAACAGAAAGAGAAAGTAGAGGGGGTTTGCCTCCGAAGCTCAGTGAAGAGACTTTCGGGTAGCTGGTGAGTCAGGTAAGGAAAGCACTGAAGTGTGTCCCCATTTTATCCCAGGGAAGACACTGGCGCTTCATCTGGGACACCATCCCTGCAGGACTGGGGGGGGCGGGGCAGGGGCAGAGCCATACGACCCAGTGTTGGAAGTGAGAAAGGGGTGATAGCCGGAAAATGCTGATCTAGAGAGGTTTGTCTCTGAGGGGTGGGGAGTAGTGGGATGGAGATAGTGGTGGCCTGGGATGGAAAGAGTGGAAGTAGGGATAAAGGATGACTTTAGTGTTTAAAATGAAAGCAGGAAAGAGACCATTCTGACTTGAATGTGCTTAAGAACCATACAAGTCTAGGGGGAGGCCAGGAATCTGCAAAGCCCTAGGTACCTCTGAGGGAGAGCTGGAAGACCACGTTTATGAAGAATGGGCTGGGGCATCTTTGCATGGAGTGAGAATGGTTAGACAGGGAAAGATGGAAAAGGAGACATCCAAGTGAGGTGGGGTGGGGTGGGCCGCAGAGTGCATATCAAGGGATTGGCCTTTTCTGTAACCATGTGGAGATGTATGCATAGCAAGGCAAGGGCAGTCCTCTCCCTTCTCAAGAGATCATCAAGGAGATGTCATTTGTCCTTGGATTTACATATCCAAAAAGGAACGCTTGATCTTCCCTACTTCCCTGCCAAATTCTCAAGACTCAGTGTCTCTAGACAATGGTGCCAAGGAGTCCAAAAAGAAGAGAGAAAAGAAAAAAAACAAAACCTGCTCCTGTGAGGTACTGTCATTTGGCCCTGCTATTCCACTTGCTTCCTGTTCTTGTCTCTGTCATCCATTCACCAGCATTACAGAACCTTCTGTTAGGTAGGACAGATAGCAAACCAAGGCAGGGAGGAGGGAGACATGTCTCACCCACTGGCTCAGCAGTCCCAAGCCTGGTCCAGTATACTGCCAGGTGTTCCAACATCACAGGAAACACCATGCTAACACAGGACAAGGCTGTCCTTCAAATTGTCTGAATCATCTGTACTATCTGGGAAAGAAAAACTTTGAAATTGTGCTTTCATCCCAAGGCCTGGAAGGCCAGAAAGGGCCCACAGAGCCCAAAGGAAGAAACCCATTAACACCTTTAGGTATTCATGCCCTACCCTCAAAACTGGCATCACCTTTACCTGTCAATTAGTATGTGACTTCTTCACCCCCATCCTGCCAACTGCATAAGCCCTCAGAACAAAGGCCTCTGGCCACCAAACCTCTTGTCCCATTCTATTCCATGAGAACATAAACCCTACTTGCACGCTAATAGACTTGCTGATCTGTAATTCTTCACTGCATTGGTGAGAAGAACTGAGTTTCTGGGAGTTTCTCCTAGAACAAACACTTCCACCCACATCCTGCCATCACCTCTCAGCATCCCTGTGGATAACCCATCCCACACCCTCCCATCCCTCCAGATGCTCCCCTGGGACCTTTTTTCACTCTCTCTAGGACCCTCAGTCCTTTGTCCCATCTTCCCTGCTCAGTTTCTCTACCCTCTCTTCTTCCATTCCCTCATTTAGCTGTGAGTCCATTTTCCTCCTTTCTAGTACTATTTTTGCCCTTACCCTTAATATAGCTGCTCTTCTGTCCTTGGCACACTTGTCTGGCAGAGCCTCAAACCAGTGAAAAGTGGTCAGACTCTAAATATATTTTTACTGGATGTGGAGTACAAAAGGAACTAAGGTGCCCACCAGACATCCAAGTAGAGGTATCAGTTAAGTGGATATAAAATAATTGGGAAATGTTTCATAATATTTAAAGTACCTTTCCCCACTCATTTACTTCAGTACTGTGTTCATCCATTCATTCATTCAAATATTCATTGCATACCTATTACCTACTATACACAATGCACAATTCTGGGTAGTGGGGTTCCAGTGAAAAAAACATGTAAACATCCTACCTTGTTAGCACCTATATTTTAGTGGTGAGTGTTGCCTATATTATGACATAAAACTCATAAAACAGTATATACTAAAATAAATTTTCTTTTAAATATGAAAACAAAGAGACCGAAAACATGAGTGGGGGACTTCTAGATTAAGAAAAATTAAAGAATAATCACCATATTTTCAACAAGTGAACTTTGAAGGGATCCTAGATTAAAAAGAAAAAACAAAGCCCTATACAACATTTTTTGAAGGACAATGGGGGAAATTTGAGTGTGGACTGCATGCTAGACAATGTATGAAATTATATTAATATGGGTCACGTCCTAAGTGACCCATTCTAAAAGTACTAGGCATGAAGAGGCATCAGGTCTGCAACGTCCATTAAATGATTCTGAAAAACAACAACAAACAGTATGAAGAGATCAGCAAATTTGGTGAAATGTTAACAGGTAAATCTTGGTAACTTTTCTGTGGGTTTAAGATTTTTTCAAAATAAAGCTGGGTAACTGAAATTTCAAGAAATAAAAGATTCACACCCATTAGGATGACTTATCAAAAAGCAAAATATAACAAGTGTTGGTGAAATGTAGAGAAATTGGCACTCCTGGACATTGCTGTCCGGAAGGTAGAACAGTGCAGCTGCTGGGAGAAACATTATGGAGGTTCCTCAAAAAATTCAGCACAGAATTACCATATAATCCAGCAATTCCACTTCTGGGAATATACACCCAAAAACTGAAAGTAAGGATTCAAGGGGATATTTGTATGCCAATGTTCACAACAGCATTATTCACAACACCCGAAAGGTGGAAGCAACACAAGTGTTCATTGACTGATAAATGGATGAAGAGTGTAGTATAGCCATACAATGAAATACTCAGCCTTAAAAAGAAAGGAATTCTAAACATGGATGAACCTTGAAGACATTATGCTAAGTTAAATAAGCCAAACGCAAAATGACAGACACTTGCGTGAGGTACCTAGGGGAAACAAAGTCAGAGAAACCAAGTGGAATGATGGTTACCAAGAGCTGGGGTAATGGAGAGTTGAGTGTTTAATGGGTGTGGAGTATCAGTTCAGGAAGATGACAAAGTTCTGGAGATAGATTGTAATGATGGTTGCATAACAATGCGAGTGTACTTAATTTAATATACTGAACTGTGTATTTAAAAATGGCAAATTTTACGATTTGTATATTTAGTCACAATTTTTATTTATTTATTTATTTTTAGAGAGAGGAAAGGAGGAAGAAAGAGAGGGAAACATTGGCCTCCTCACATGCCCCCTACTGGGGACCTGGCCAGCAACCCAGGCATGTACCCAGACTGGGAATCGAACTGGTGACCCTTTGGTTCCCAGGCCAGCACTCAGTCCACTGAGCCACACCAGCCGGGGCACAATTTTAAAAAATAAAATTAAAAATGGAAAACACAACTGCATTACTCAAACCACAGAGCGTACTCCCATACCTGGGTGTCAAACACAGGTCCATTTGATTACTAAACCTCTGCCATCAACTCCCGTTTTATACTGCCTGTCATAACAAATCAGCACTTCCTTCCTTTTAGAAGACTGCAATCAGGTTCTACATCTTTTCCAAGCTAAACACTTTCAAATTCTTTGGCTAATCCACACAGAATGTGATTTCCAGTCCAATTTTAATTGTTTTCCTTTAAATACATTCTCATGCCTGTAACTGTTAGAGGAGCCGTTCTCCCATTTGGGCCCCGGGATACCTTTTTACCCTCAAAAATGATAGATATTTACCATATTAAAAATTAAAACATTAAAATTTTAGAAACATTAAGGCATTTTAAAATAACAAAACCCATTACATAATATGAAGAATGTGAGTGAAAAAATACGTATTTTCTGAAACTTAAGTGAGAAAAATGGCATTTTTGTCATTCTGCAGATCTCTTTGTCTGACTTAATAGAACACAGCTGATTTCTCATTCAGTGTATTGAGATACCTTGCTTTAGTTGAAATATGTGAGGAAAATCTAGCATATTAATAGCCTTTTAAGATATTGTAGATATCCTATACCAGTACTCAAAAATTGCTAGTTTCTTAAAGGTTAGTTGCAATGTTGCACCTAAAACTGTTGATAAAATTTTGTACTGTTACACCAAAACCTATTGGTCTTTCTTGAACTTGGAATGGATCTCTTACCCATTATATTAGTTATCTGTTGCTCCAGTACAAATTACTTCCTAAGTGTAGTGGCTTGCAGCCACAAACATTTATTGTTTAACAGTTCCGTGCATCAGAATTTGGGCATGGCTTCTCAGGGTAGTTTTGGCTTAGGATCCCACTTGAGTTGCAGTTATGGCAGAATCTGCTTCTAACCTCACTCACGGGACTATCTTCGGGTCTCAGTTCCCCATGCGGGTCTCTCTACAGCCTTCTTGAGTGTCCTCAACACATGGCAGCTGGTTTCCCTCAGAGCAAGGGATCTGAGAGAGAGCAAGGTAAAGTTACAATGTCTTTTATGAACTAACCTCAGAAGTAACATGCAACCACTTTTGCTATATTGTTTATTAGATTCACTGAGTACAGTCCACATTTAAGAGGAGGAGAAGTAGCTTCCATCTTTGAAAAGAGAGGTATCAAAGAATTTGTGGAGATACACACACACACACACACACACACACATATATACATTTTAATCCTCACCAAGGGTAAGGTTTGTTTTTTTTTTTTTATTGATTTGAGAGAGGGAGACAGAGAAACACCAGTGTGAGAAACAGTGACCAGTTGCTTCCTGTACACACCCCAATCAGGGATCAAACCCACCACGTAGGTATGTGCCCTGATCAGGAATTGAGCCCACAACCTTTATTTGGTGTATAGGATGACACTCCAACCAACTGAGTCACCTGGACAGGCTTTGTTTTAAAACCAGAACACTCATGGATGATTTTATAATACTTTATGCCCCAGTTGTTTGGAAAATATTTGCTCACTGAATTACATGGATCTTTTAAATGTTGATAATTTCATTGTATGTTCTCAAAAAATCCTATGTCAATATTACCATGGATCTCACTAGGTATCACTACATAACTGTTAGAATGGCCAAAATAAAGAAACAGTGATTAGACAAAATGCTGGTGAGGATGGGCAGAAACTCACACATTACAAGTGGGAATATAAAATGGTATGGCCATTCAAGAAAATAGTTTGAGTTTCTTACAAAACTAAACATGCATTTATAATGAAACCCCACAACTGCACTCTATGTTTATGAAAATTGTACATACATATTCATAGCAGCTTTATTCATAAAAGTCCAAAACCAGTAACAACCCAAATGGCTCTCAATTGGTGACTGGTTGGACAAACTCAGGTACATTTCACAAACCTGGGACCTGCATCCTTCAGGTGTGTCCAACCTGCAGGCCGCATGCGACTCAGGATGGCTATGAATGTAGCCTAACACAAAATTTACTTAAATTTACTTAAAACTTTGAGATTTTTTTTGTGTGATCACATGTCATAATGTATGTAATGTGTGGCCCAAGACAACTCTTCTTTCAGTGTGGGTTGATGTTGAAGTCCTGAGTCTCCTGAATCTGGCATGACAGTGACTCTTTGGTAGGTGGCTCAGCAGCTAATCTTATCTCAAGTTAGTGTAAGTCCCAAATCCTACCTGTTATATTTCCCTAATTAATGGTTTTTTAGAAATTCACACAAGCTCAAGTGATTACACAATTTTAATAATTCTATATGTACAATATACTTACTGTCTTATCACATGCCTTCTCCCCCCTTTTAAAAGTGGTATTGAGTGCCCCCTGTGGACTTCTAATTGCTTCCATTCTCCATCCTTTTTCAACAATCATAGGCAATGTTCCCACAACTTCATCTGAAAATTTCCCAAATATCTTAGATATTTTTCAACCAAGCAAAATTCAGTGGAAGCAGTAGGATGCCCTCCTCAATACCCATCCACCAAACAAACTTTATATTTACCTTGGGCTTTGTATTAGTCTGCTTGGACTACTACTATAACAGAATACCCAGACTGGGTGGTTTCAAAAACAAATTAATTTCCTTAGGGTTCTGGAGGATAGAAGTACAAGGTTAAAGTGCCAGCAGGAGTGGTATCTGGTGAAGCCTGTCTTGCTGGGGTGCACATGGCTGGTACCCTCACATAACCTTTCCTTTGTGCTTACATGGAGCGATCTCTGGTGTCTCTCTCTTCTTATAAGGACACTAGTCCTATTGAATTAAGGCTCCACCCTTAATGACTTCGCTTACCCTTTATTACCTCCTTAAAGGCCTATTTCTAAAAACACTTATCACTTTAGAGGTTAAGGCTTCAACATATGAATTAGCAGGAGACACATTTGGAGGAACAGGGTTCAACATTTGTTTCACTATTTTTTAAATACAACTTCCAAAGATGAAATAGGAGATTTGTAGTTGGTTTTGTTGCTTAATAACAATATATTAACACTTCAAGCAATGAATGGACTTATGTTTCTACTTCTTACTTCAAATTTTTCTCAAATCCTTTTGACATTGTCTACATTTTTTATAAAACTTGGCTCTTCTTGTGCTTTACCCAGATATTGTTCTTAGAGTATCAAGTATTCTGATTATGTGTCCTTTCTGTCCCAGAAGGCATAGAGAGATTGAAAGTGTTTATAGAGCTATATAAATAGTAGCTCACTCACTAATTCTGTAATGAATACCCCATCTTCCCGCTCCATCTGCTACTTTCTTATCTTTATACTATATTTGATCTTAATTCCTGAAAAAGCTAACTATATTTGGGAGAAAGCTGGAAAGCCTTGGGCAGCAAAAATAATGCTTTCCCAAATATAAATTTTTAATATTTTTAAATTGGAAATCAAACAATAAAAACAAGAGGCTTGCAAATGAATAAACTGATATCTCCAAGTATAAAATATACTGTGAAAACATAAATCATTCTCTGATTTTTATGACATCACTTTAAAATTCAAATAGAAAAATATATATCTTCAAAAAATACGTTGAGGCTTGAAAATCCAATCAGATGAGCTTTTCCCATCCAATGTCTTAAGTGCTAGAAAACTACTCAGAATTCTAAAAGGTAGAGACAGCAGTTTCTTCTGAGGCCCAGAGCCTAAATGAAGCACAAAAGAGGTACTGCCTGTCACAAACCCCAGGGCCTCTATCTGCTTCACCTTCCTTGGGGAGGAGAGTGGGGAGCTACCATGATGAACATTTCACCATCAGCTGCCTCACATCATCCTGCTTTCTGTTCCAAGATTTTTTTTTTTTTTCTAAGAGAGCAACAGCCCTAGCTGGTGTAGCTCAGTTGGTTGGAGAACCAAAAGGTTGTGGGTTCAATTCCCAGTCAGGGGATATGCCTAAATTGCAGATTCAGTCCCTAGTCAGGCATGTACAAGAGGCAATCAATGTTTCTCTCTCACATTGATGTTTCTCTCCCTCCCTTGCCCGCTCTCTAAAATCAGTAAGCATGTCCTCAGGTGAGGATTAAAGAAAAGAGAGACAGAATAACATATGCTGAGGGGGGAGAAATGGCAGGGATGTACACCACACTATAAACAGTGGTTTTTAGAATACAACTGACTTTCACTTAGCATTTCTGAGTTTCTATAATATTTAATTCAAATGAGCATGCATGGCTTAGTTTTGTAAGCACAAAAAAATCACTTTATAAAGAAGAAACTGGTAATAAATTATCTTGAGATAAGGATTTCCTAGAATCATCCGTGTTTTGCTAACTTATTTTGTTATTCACTTTCATTAAAGTGAGGCTGCCCTAGCCAGGTGGCTCAGTTGGTTGGAACGTTGTCCCCTACACCAAAAGGTTGCGGATTCGATTCCTGGTCTGGGCACATGCCTGGGCTGTTGGTTCAATCCCAGGTCAGAGTGTGTCAGAGGTAACCAACTGATGTCTCTCTCTCGCTCTTCCCCACCTTCCTCTCTCTAAAAATGAATGAACATATCCATATTTTATGCATCCCCCATTTGTATTTATTATTTACTTTAAAAAAATTTAGAAAGAGAAAGAAACATCAATTTGTGGTTCCACTTATTTATGCATTCATTAGTTGATTCTTGTATGTGCCCTCACCAGGGATCAAACCTGCAACCTTTGGTGTACTGTGACGATGCTCTAACCAACTGAGCTACCTGGCCAGGGAATGTATTTATTCTTTAGCAAACTGTTTTCCACTTTCTTTTTTCACTATGTGGAAAATTTACTCTCCAACCTATAGGAAGGGAAAAAACCTACTTGTAATGTTAAGTTGGTCATCTGAAAGTGAAATCTAAATAAGAGAAGTTGAAGGGAGAAAACTGCTTAGAATGGTACTGCTTAATTTTATGCAGAAGGAGTAACTTGGTGCCAGGACATCAGTTAATATAAGAACAGGAAGAAACCACACAAAGAACCAATTCTAAAATGATCTCTTCATTTTTAATTTCGTAAAAAGCGTGTTCACAGCACACTCCAAGAATGCCACACAGCAGTGGTTTGCTGCTCTTAGACAAACAGAGTATGTCAGAAAACAAAACAAAAAAATTTTTAAATGGTTAATGGTTTTTAAAAATTAGATCTCTGAAATTTCTGTAAAGCCAATAATCACCAGTCATTGAAATCTTTGTTTCAGAGTAGTAGATATTTCAGAAATGTAATTTAAGTATCTACCCCAAATCATACTTCTCTAAAATGCAGTTAAAAGTTATACAACAGAAACAAAAATAAATATTTTTCTAGAAAGAACATATTTGGCATTTTTAAATAATGTTAAAGGAGAAGCTTTCAAGTGTAAATAATGTTTAGATTTTTACTTTCTGTTACCAGATTGGGTCTCCAGTGGTTCCAATCTGAAATTAATAGGAGGAATGATTACATCATAGTTAATAAATTTCAATCCTAACAGAGCCAATGTACTTTTCTAGTACAGTGCTTGCTTTATTTAAGAAGTGGCGTCCAGCCAGTACTAAAAATTATTAAAAGTGAGGTCAGAGAGTTTAAATTAGTTGGTTAATTTGGTACCCAACTTGTTTCAAAGTTAGTGTTCATCATTTGACTATTAAATATTTCTAATTAGTTTGCTATACTTCTCTCAAAATAAATCAGTAAGTATATAGCTTGAGTGAAATATAAACTGAACTTTGTTTCACTGATTTCATTAAATATGTCAAACAAAGTTAAACCTTATATTCTGCCCTTCCAGGTAATTACCATTTTCATTATAAATACAGAGCAACTGCATTATGAGTTACATTCTCTCCATTTTGACCTAAATGTAGAAATGCTAAAGGTTAAATTTTAAAAATTTGGATGGTTAAGATCTTATATATTTATCTTTCAGAAACTTATGATGCCTTTTCTTGGATATGACCATGGAAAAGAAGTCAGTTTATATTCATGATGTACCAATAAAAAGTATTTTGCTTATATCTATTTCTATCAACCATTCTGAAACCAGATTTCCATTTACAACACCCACTAAAATAAGACACTTTCCTTTAGAATCATGGTCGCAATCTGGAAAAAGAACTGAGAAGGGCTAATTTCAGGCTGATAAACTAATTGAGGAAAGATGAAACAAAGCAGGGAGGTGATCAGAGCAAGTATGTTGTAATAAAAGCCTCCCTTGTAAACACATCTGTCCTTTCCTCCCATATTTGGAAATACTACCTAAGTTTTAAAAATTCTCATCAAAACATTTTATACCATGAATTCTGTGAAATCAGGATGATTTCAACCAGATAACCTGTAGCTGTTAAAGAATTATATTATCCTGTTCATAAGGTATATAAGATTCATAAGATGAGAGGTAGTGACATTTTATTCTCTTGATGCCGAGCTAAAAATTCCACACTCTGGCATATGGGTTACAAGGGGGGAAAAGCACAGAGCACCATTGTACACGCCTCACGTTTTGGTATTTTCCAGGCACCCATAACTGCATTTGGCACTGGCAGCCGGAGACCACCGCTGTGTTAACACTGGAAGCAGTGGATGCTGGTACTGCTATTCATCATGTGGGACTGACGGACCTCCATCATCTTTCAAAAATGAAGCAGCTTTCCTTCCATTCTTCTGAACATGATCTTCATTCATTTTCTCCAAAGCTTCTATCTACAACATCAATATCATTTAAAACAGAATCCATTTGTCAAAATACTGTTTCACAGAAATCATACTTTAGATTGAGCCAGTATGCTTACTCTCTTAGAACAAGGTTACTGCTAATGATGCTGGCTTTGAATTAGAATTACAGTATGTGACACAGATTACAGTGTGTCACATACATATATTACAGCACAACAAATACAAGTATGGTTTTTACTTGAATATATCACCAGGGTCAATATTTAGTTATCTTTATCAAGCTAGCAATTGGCATGTCTTACTGTGTACTCTATAAAGCTTCCAAGGAACAGAAGAAAGGATTTTCCACAATTCATTCAATAATGGTAACTCCTACTGACTGAGCAACCGTACTGAGCTAGAAGCTAGACTGACCATCTTTCTTGTATTTTTCTTCTGGCCTTAGACTCCAGCTTGCCAAATTCAAGTCCTACAATTTCTATAATTGTTCTCTATTTTGGTATATTGTTGAAAATAATTGGCTGCTGTTTCACTTTTTAGTGTTTGTTCAATTTTAAGATATTTTCTCTGGAGGGAGATTTTTTTATGGTTCTACAGATCCATGTTGTAATAACTGGGTATTTCTAAGAATGGCCACTGCGAATTTTCTACGATCACAGTTACAAGCAGGGACCACATGTTACCAATTTTTGTATCACCCAGTGTTCAACAGTTAGCTGTATAATATGGGAGAAATACAGTGTACTGGAAATGTGTTATTTGTCTATCTCAACCAAACTGTGAACTCCTCAAAAGAAGTGTTTTGCTATGTCTATCTTAAGGTTTAAGCCTGGAAAGGACCAAAAATATCTCAAGGAAAGAATAATCTCAAATTAATTTTGTTTTTGAGGGGAGGGAAGGATAAAATTAGCTCTGGGTTTCAGTTACCTACAATATTCAGTACTCCATTACCAGCAAGGAGAAGAACACCTAAGCTTACCTCAGCTAAGAAATCGGCTTCATTATCTGCTGAGATATTTAAACCTGAAACAGCATTGAAGAGTTCTCGTTCACTAAGAGCTTCCTTTACTCCTCCTTTCTGGAAAAACTAGTAAAAGAAATATAAGAAAGTCAGTAAGCAGTATTAGCAAGGTATTGTAAAAACAGGGAACAGTATACTTGTTAAGACCACTGAATTCTTCCCACAACTTTTAAACCACAGGTTTTCCTACATCAAGTTTAACTACGCTCAGGTTCTACTTGTTCTTTGTCCTCTCTTACACATCCACACTGTCTTCTGAGTTAAGTTTGTTAGAGTCTACAGGTGGATTAAGTTGGCACCTTCTAAAGCTGTAAAAATGAGTGGTTTATAAAATTATTGGCATACTTTGAATGTGTAGACTCAAAATATTCACTAAATCACATGAATTAAAATTGTCAAACAGGCACAGAAGTTAGTTCCAGTATGAAGTTACTCCATCATTCAGAAAGACGATTAATATCTGAAATCTGCTGCTAACAATTCATTTCCTTTGGAAACAGCAAACCACCCAACTCTGTGATTACTAAGTTTCACCTTCCCTAATGTGCTTACTCTGCCTCACAGAACACTGATCAGACACTGTAGCAGTAAGACTACTCTGCTTTTAATGGTAATAACAATGACAGTAAGCACGCAGGCTTCCTACATGCAGCCTTTCTTTAAGCACTGTGCATATAATAAATGTGTACTGGACTATTTAAATGCCTGGAGTCAAATAAAAACTTACTTTGCTGGAAATTTAATTCAATGGCCCAAATGTGAGGCATAAAATCAAATTCTTGCTAAGAATAAAATCTGACAAATCGATCTTTGTATCTTTATCTTGAAGGCAGCCAGTAACCAAATCCTTCCTTCAATTTCTAAGAACATCTTGCATGCCTACCTGTGAGACATTCCTACAGTCACGGAACAAGAACTCCAGGCCATGCGGATGGGTAGGTTCTACAGACTGACTAACATCGATCAGCCAAACCTATTTAAATATAGAGCATGCAGAGATTAACCTTCAGTAATTTACATCAAGTCATTTAATCTGAACATTAACAAAATATGCTCCTTACCTTCCCAGCATGCCACAGCATGTTATATTCACTGAGGTCGGCATGTACGAGTGTGCACTCATTATATAACTGCTGCATCAGCTGTGAGGAGGTAAGGCAGACATTTAGGAAATGAAGAGACAATTCTTAAGTTGCCAGTACAACTAAAATGTCTATGCTAACCAACAGTATCCAGAAAATCAAGACTAGGTTAAAGAGTGTACAGTCCTCTTTGTACAGTCTAGGACCAGGTTTTTTTTTCCAAGGTAGGGTGCTGAAAGAGTGAGATAATGGAGGGGATGAATGTGTGACACTCAAATTCCTTGTCCCTGTGATAACAATGAGACCTGGAGGCCAAGGGGCAGACCTAGATGCTGCATGAGTAAGCAGCCAGGTGCATATGTCACTAATCAGGAGACTTAGGCTTACCCTTCACAAAAGGGCAAATGGCACATTGAAACCTCTATGGGATGTATAGAATTCCAAGGTTAAAAAGTAGTCCCTGCCAGACATTGGAGGAAGGATACTGGAACTATATATTCATTATGGATGGTGAGGCCTAGCCTTATAGTAGGTATCAGTGTTAACGTTTGTTTCCCAGCCTTAATATAATCCAACAGAAAAAGTACATAACAATTTCATCTCTTTCCCAGCCACTCCGCCACCAAAAAGAAGCCAGAAAAGCAGTCTGATTTTCCTTTGAATGTTGTCCTATAGGAGGCAAAGAAAGTTGGATTATCTCCCTAACTGTATCTTAAAAGGTTCACTTGTGCCCTGGCTGGGTGGCTCAGTTGGTTGGAGCATCGTCCCATACACCTGAAGGTTGGGAGTTTGATTCCCAGTCACAGCACATACCTAGGTTGCTGGTTCCATCCTCAGTCAGGGCACGTATGGGAGGCAACCAATGGATGTGCTTCTCCTCACACTGATGTTTCTCTCGTCACTCCCTTCCTCTCTCCAAAATCAATAAACATATTTTAAAAATTAACTTGTATAATACTTCTGTATTCATATCACCGCTGAATGACATGAAAGCTCCATGCAGTGACTGTTGTAAAAAGCATGTTTCTCCTCTATCAGTTAAAACAATACAGAAAAAATGACAATATTGGGAGCATTTTCTTAAGCTAGAAAGACCTCAGATTGAATTAAGTAGCTGTCCTAGAGTATAAATGGCTTCCTCATGATTCCTGACATGTGCCTTCCAACTCTAACACCTGCACAGATGGAGAAACCACGCCCTACCATCTTAGGTTTTCAGCTGAACTTTCCCACAATGAGTCCAAATGTGCTTCCCCTGAATTTCCCAACAAGAAAGATAAATCCTTCACAGTTAGAGCAATATCATTCGAGAAAACATAAAAATCAATTAGGCACTATAACTACTAAATGTAGTAATGTTAAATTTTATTTAATAAAGCTTTTTCAATAATAGTGTCAATGCTTGTATGTAACTGATGCTAACAACTGAGTCTTCGCTTGCTTCCTAAGTTTATTTTTCTAAAATGACTCAAGACACGCACATAGTAGTATGAAGACAACTCTGATTCAAAGTTAACATTCCTTGTTCTTATTGTATCACCATAAAGTAGTACTATTTTAGGAAATGTTTTTAAAGTTTACAGGAAATATTTGTAAAAGTTGGTGTGAATGCTTTCAAAGGCACAACTTACACGAAGGGTTTGATAGTAGGCTTCTTTCATTTCTTCACTACTGAGCTTTACTTCTTTCAGTTTGGGGGCTGGAACTTGATCATGGCCAATAAAAGACATAACTAAAATGTGTTTCTTGAGTAGCACAACTTCTGGACAAGGAATCCCAGCTTTCTGCATTCTATACAGAAAAATGATTAAGAATGTAAAGATCAGAAGGACAGAATGTTTTATTTATTCAGAAAATATCTAACAAAGGCCTGCAACAATCTGGCACGTTTTACCCTGGAGATGCAGGAATGCACATGGGGTGGTGGGAACAACAGACAGGTGAAGAGGTGATTACAGAGCAGGCTGGTGCATGAACTGGCAGAGGTGGGCAACATCAAGGCAGGCTTAGAAAAACTGAGCGACTGGGAATTAGCCAGGTTGAGACAGGATGGGGAAATGCTACTCTAAGGTTCTGGAAGCAGCTTGTGCAAATGCATGTAGGCATTCAAGAGCACAGTCCATTTGAGGAATGTATATAAATCAACACAGCTGGAGCCTAAATAGAAGGAAGGGCAATATGGGTGAGAAGGCTACAGTGACAGGTAGGCTCTACATCACAAAAGGACTTTGAACTTGACACTAAAGAATATAGGGGCTGTTGAAAAATTTTCGGAAAGGCAGAGGTGAGATCTCAGTAGTACAGAAGAGAATGGAGGCCAGCAAGACCTCTTAGGAAATTATTCTATATGTAGAAGTCCTACTAAGTAGAAGAATTTTGCTACTAATAAATATGGACATTATATCTGAAAGCAAACATCTTTAGAAAAAAACTAAAATTAAACTTCTAATAAGATTAAGATATGGGAAGGTTTTTTAATGAGTGAGATTATTACTAAGTTACTTGGTTAATAAAACAAATCCCTTTAAATTCTGCTTACAGAATTGAGAAACAAATTAAAGCAAAATGCAGTTTGACTGGTAAGACTCTACCCCCACTAAACTAACAAACATTACATGTAAAAAATATTTCTGAAACAAAAAAGGGAAATCATTATTTATAATAAGCCTAATTGGAGGATGTTAAAAGATAGCACTTAGATATATGACAAATTATCTTAGATAGAAAATGACTTCATTTCCCCGCAACTTTACTGAGAAAATAAAAAAGAAAATGGCTTACTTATCCTAAAAATATAAATTCATACTTATATGCATAAAAATGTTTCTTATAGAAAGTCTTATCAAACACTAGAATTTCAAGGCCTCCCATAATGTCTACAAATGAATTTAAAAGAAAGCATAGATTTTTTTGCTTGGCTAACAGGCGTAACACAAACAGATAATCACTCAAGATTGCTTCTAGCACAATGATTTTCTTTACCTTGTGAGATTGTGCATTTCTTTTTCTGCCCACATGCGGATGATCTTGCGTGGATTTAATTTACTGAAGCGATCTTTAAACCTGAAGTCATCTTTAATATATTTGTCACGATTCTTAAACTCATTAAGGGTCGTTTTGAACACCTTGATGGCACATTCTGTAGGTATAAGTTTACTACATTCCTTTTCATCTTCCATGCTAAATGGAAGAAAAAAAATTAAGTCAGTGTAAGTTGCCAGGTCACAAGAAAAACAATTTCAAATAAAGATTCTGCGATACATGATAGATCTACCTCCTCTGAGAATGACAAGTCTTGTTTTTGGTTATTTTGTTAGCTTTCAAGTTTTGAGTCTTAATATAACCTTAGGTTTTGGTTTTTTAAATTAAACATACTTTCAAATAAACCGTCAACCAGTTTTCAACAATCCATAATATAATCTTCACTTAATGACTATGGAATCAAACTCAAGGAACAATGAAGACATACACACTTTCAAATAGGCTACAGCCAACCTGGGATGGTTCAGGGGCAAAATTCAATAAAAGCAACAAAACAGAAGAGTTTTCTAAAGTTGTCTCTTTAACTGCTAGCAGAGAAATGAGTGAAGAGGTCCCTGCCCTGTAAGTATGCAAGGAGGAGCAGGGCAGAATAAAAAGGAAGTATATGAATAGACAGGTCCCTTTGGTTAGAAAAGTTAGGAAAGGCCTTATGGCACACATGACATCTGAAACAGAACCAGGACAACAGGTAGAATATTAACAAGTTCAGTCAAGTGTTAACAACAGGAGAGGTAGGAAACTACAGGACCTGTCTGAGAAGCAAACACTACAGTTAAGACTTGGCTGAAGAGAAGAAATTGTAGAAGTTAGAGCTAAAGGAACAGGATGGAGGCAGGTTTGCAGAGAGCCCTGACGGCCCGGGTGAGAAGCCTGGATGTATTCCCAAAGGTAGTAGGAATCACCAAGGGCTTGACACACTTCATGACAGCAAGTCAATGACAGTGTCAGGACCACAGGGAGCAGGAGCAGTGAGAGGTGTGGGGCCTGCTTAGCCTGCTAATGCAATGTCCCACAATAGTGAGCCACTGAACGAGTATGAATCATGGTGGTGGCTGTGGAATGAACTGGAGGATGGAGGAAGAAACAACAATATTTAGCTTTAAATATGCGAAGAAGTATTAATCCGGAAAGGAAAGGAACTGTATTTCCAGAAGGCAGAATCTGACTCAAACTCCCAACCCTCTCCCTCTGAACCATATTTTCCCTGCTGACTCCTCCTCCAGTCAGCCACATATAATTGAGTACTCCAACTGGTTCTTCTCTTCCAGGGAAATTTCATTTAGCCCTATGGCCTTAAATATCCTCTCTAAATGGTAACTCCTACATTTCTGTCCTCAGTTCTGACTTTCTCCAGAATGCCAGGTCAATTTACATAATCCCTACTTGACACCACTTGGATGTCTAGAAGGAATCTCCAAGTTAACATATCCAAAACAAAATTCTTGATAACTGTACCTTAAACCTACCCTCCCTGACTTTTGCCTCAGTAAGTGGCACCACCTGGCTCTTCTAGCCAAGAATCTATCCTCTCACACCCCACATCCAATCCATCAGCACATATTATTGACTCATACTTTCAAAACACATACAAATGGTCTCCTTGTCTTCATTTTCACTACCACCGCCTTAGTTCAAACCACTGTTATCTCTCATTTAAACTATTATAACTTCTTTAACTGATTGTACTGCTTCTTCTCTTGCCCTGCTACAATTCGTTTTCCACATAGCAGTCTAAGTAACATTTTGACAACAAAACACATCACCGCTCTGATTCACACTACACTTAAATAAAGAGCAGGCCCCTTGCCCTGGCCATAGAGTCTAACTGCTTACTTCTCCAGCTCCTCGCTCTCCCTCACACACTATGCTCCAGAGTGCTGGCTTTCCTACAGTCTCTCAAAGACACCAAGCTTGTACCTGTTTTACGGCGTTATAAGCACTATCTGTCCTCTAGTGTAGAATGTTCTTCCACCCGATCTTTATACTGTATCCTAGATGTGTCATTCAAATCTTAGTTTAAATGCCATCATCAGAGAAGCCTTCACTGTCCTACTAATAAAAAGTAGCCAACCAGTCACTAAGACATCACCCTATTTTAACTACCACAGCACATATCTGATATTTTTTGTTACTTGCTATTGTCTTGGAAGGGTGTTGGGGTGGGGAGGAAGCACATTCTATGAGAGCAGGGACCTTCCTTATGCCATTCACTGCTGCATCCCCAGTTCCTGGAAAAGTACCTGGCACATGCTAGCCCCACAAATATTTGGTGAATCAATGAGTCAATTTTCAGAGAGTCAGATTAGAGATTCTATCAAGAAAAACAATTCTCAATAATTTAAAGATGTGCTATACATCTTTGGATTTCAAGCTCATAAGCTCACTGTCACTGGACTAGTTCAGCCATAAGGGAGATGAAGCCCTATCAGAAACACCACTGAAGAGACTCCTTACTTGGAAGGTCTCTAGGACAGATCCCAATTTACAATATTCATCTTGTCATTCTCCTACTAAAAAACTTCCTGGTTTCTTAAAATTAACACATCTCTCTGCCTAGTTTTTAAGGTCCTCCTTATCAACTTCTGGTTTGCTCATATGGTTTTATATCCTATTACCTCTAAACATGTATCTTCTAAATCTCACGGCCTAAGCTTCAATTCTCCATTCTCAGCTCTTTACTTTTTTTTAAAAGAATTACACATTATAAATAAAGCTGAAGTTCCCTTCAGTTACTACCCCAGGTAGTTTCATTCACTATTCCATCTCTCTACAGGCAATCACCATCATGAACAGCATCTTTCTAGCCTTTTAAAAAACATCCATACATAAGCATCTATTTTTAAAATTCCATATGTAATTTTCCGTATAAAACATGGGTGTTGTTTTTAAGCTGCTAAGCCTGTGCTAATTTGTTATGTAGCCTTGGTATGATATACAATTTTTTTTTTAAATTTTAATAAATAAAAGAAATCAGGAAACACTGCTTGCTACATAGCCAGTTCAGAGGCCCAAATAGTGCGCAAATCTAGTACTTTCCATTCAGTGAGGCCTTCCACTATTTAACAAAAAGGAACAAAAAGTGCATATTGTCTTTGCCCTATCAATTTCACTGTTAGGAATTTAGCTTAAGGATATACTGGCAAAAGCATATCAAGGTAAATGTACAAGAATATTCCTATACATTCACACAATAGAATGCACTACCATAAAAATGGTGTGATGTAAGCCAGTAATATAGAAGGATCTAAGATATATTACTGAGAAACCAAGACTCTGAACAGAGAGTATAATCTCTTTTATGTAAACAAAATAGGGATAAATGCATAAAAATTTCTGGAACACTAGAGTTAGAATTGTTAATAGTGGCTCTTTAAAAAAAAAATCTGTGGGCAAGAGTTGGTTAAGATGAAGGCTACTTTCCATTTTAATCCTTTCTGTAAAGTTTTAATTTCTACCATGAGTAATCTTTTCATTTTAAATAATTTGTGCCATTCAGTTATATTTGCCGGGTCTTGGGGAACCCTCGAATTAAATTTGGAAAGAGAGCAACAAAGCTTAAAGTAAGGAAGAATAAATGTTTGTTAAGATTAACATACCAAGTAATATCAAGTATGACTGACCTCATTTATCCCCACAAAAATCCCGTGAGGCAAGGGTTAATTTATGAATGAGGTTAAGTAACTTGCTCCAGCTCACATAGTTGGAAAAATGTTGAACTATTTTATCCTAAGTCATTTTTAATCCTTTTCTTTTTCTAGTAAGCCTTGCTGTGACTTCAATGGTAAGTAATCAGATGATTTCATATTCCTGGCGTGTTCTCTAAACAGGCTCTACTTTTAAAAGTGTTCTTCTTCCTCATGCAGTTCTTTCTTCATCAAACCCTTCTAACAAAAGTGAAGTGGGTAAGATCTAAATAGCGTAACATCTCCCTCATATGTAGACTCTAATGAACAAACTGAACTAATAAGCAAAATCGAGACAGACTCGTAGAGAGCAAGATGACAACTATGCAGGGGTGTTTAGAGGGGGGAAGGGATCAAGAAAAAAGGTAAAAAGACTCATGACAAAGACAACAGTGTGGTGATCATGGGGAGAGGAGGGATAGGAGGGCTAAATGGCACGGAAAATAATATAAAATAATAATAGCCTTAAGCTTATGAGCAAGAAAAAAATAGTAAATCAACTAAAATTAAATTAAAAATAAATAAATAAATAGCATTAGATCTCTAAAAGATGTTTTCTTAAAGAATGTAAGCTTTATTTAAAACCAGTATTTCTAAAAATAAGGACTGGAGATATAAGGGGAGGAATCAGTGGCTGATCGAAGCATGTTTCCTTAGACCTGGTACCAAAAGGCCTCACAATAGAAAAACTTGGGTTTTGGGACAAACCCAGATTCAGATTTTGCTCTAAAACTTACAACTGCCTGTATGATATAGTATGATTACAATAAAGTAGAAAGTATTAACATATGCATAGAGAAAAGATTAAAGGAGTCTACACAAAATTAATGGTTACCTCTGGAGGGTGGGATTAAGATGATTGTGTTTTTCTTCCTACATTCTTATGCTGTTCTAGATTTTCACTTTTCTGCTTAAATTAATCTGCTTTCCATGCAGCATTAACTTTGATTTTTGTGTAAATCCATTCATATTGGGGAGAAGGGGCTAAGCTTTTGTTAACATGATGGTATTGTATTTTGCTCATTTACCTCCCTCCATATGCATGAAAGACAACAGATTCCTTCCCTGTACTAATGCAGCCAGTGATTGTCTCCAACATCCCAGAGTTGACCATTTTATACATAAGTAAACGTGTTTTAGGATCAACTGCTTTTTCCTGCAAGAGATAAGCACTATAAATAAAAACGTTCACCACATAAAATTTTCTGGGCCATTTCTAATATTAAACATTCAAAATATATACTTTTAAAACCTTTTTTACTTATAATAGGCTCTTAAGAGTAGTGTCAAGATACAATTCATTCCTGTAACTTTAACTCTAATGTCCTTGGAAATGAATATCTAAAAGAATCATTAAAAGTCCAACATTAGCTTAGTCAAAATCTTATTTTATCTCCAAAGTTTAAACAGCTTTACCAGTATACTTACTCTTAGTTTGTTTTTCTAAAAGTTTAAAAATTACTTTACTCTCAAGATATTAGACATTGTCTTCATTAATGTAAAATATTGAGACCTGCAAATTATTATTAATATGCCATAATTCTTTAAAATCTTAGAACATTCAGTATGCAATGTAAACTATACAGTTCAAATTATGACCACTGAAATATAAGTTTTAAGTAAGTAATTAATAACCATTACATTAGGTCTGAAAAGTCTAAAAAGCAAAGCTACTTGGGTTTTATTTACATCTTCAACTTGAAAAACCAATCTCATGAAAGAAATATCAAACAGAAAAAAATGTAAGACTACTTACTGCAGTAGAATGTTCTTTTTTCTCATGGAGGCGGGCACTTCGACGTTCTTCTGAGTAGGCATGTTGTTTTAAAGCATTGAAAACATGGTTTGATAGTTTTAAATCCATTCCAATTCCATCCCCTACCTGAAATCCAGGTGCAAACTGACAAAATGAAGAATTAGCATCGGAATATTTTAAAATGCAGCCAGTAAAAACAAAACATGAGATCAGTCTTTACTTGAAACAGGTTTCCTACTCATAAATGATCATAGCCTCAATAAATGAGGCTATGAAAGCAGAACCCATAGATATTACAGAAAAAAGATAAAATGACTCACTAATAAATCCAACAGGAAGGAGATTAAGGCTATTTAAGAAACTATAACCAAAAGGAAGACATTTATTTTCTTCTGTGCACAGAAGACATTCAATCACATCTAAAAACTAAGGTATGTCAGCATATGCTTTGTACCTTGCTTTACGTAAGACAAAGGACATTATATTTTGTAGACTACACCAAATCTTACCAAAGAAATATAATTTCAAAATTAATTATTTCTGAGGGGTGGGTTCATGTAGCAAGCTATGCCCACTCTAGGACAATTACATTCTAGAGCTCCACTGTTCAATATAGTAGCCACTAGCCACATGAAGATATTTAAAGTCAAATTAATTAAACTATTATAAAATAAATAATTCAGTTCCGCAGTTATATTTCAATTGTCAAATATGGCTATAATATTAGACAACATATATAGAAAACATTTCTACTATCACAGACATTCTATTGGAAAGGGTTGTTCTAGAGTCAGATCTAGACTTTCTAGAATTTAATAACATGTTTAGTTAACAAGTCTAAATGTATTCTCAAGTCTAAATGTTTTCTTAAATTTATTTAGACAGAAGGGAAGGGAGGAAGAAAGGGAGAGAAACATCAATGTGTGGTTGTCCCTCATGCGCCCCCTACTGGGGACCTGGCCTATAACCCAGGCATGTGCCCTGACTGGGAATCGAACTGGCAACCCTTTGGTTTGCAGGCCGGCACTCAATCCACTGAGCCACACCAGCCAAGGCTCAATTCTAAATGTTTTATAGTAACCGAAATATTTATGAAAGAGAAAAAATGCTATTTTCTCCTTTTTTTTCTAAATTACATATTATTTGATTTTTCAGGGGTAGTTCAGGCAAAGGTAAAAAAATTTTTAAAGTATAAAAGGGGATATAGTAGAAAGTATTTCTGTCTCCCATACCTATCCCCCAATCACCACTGTTATCTGTTATTGGGTGCTATTTTATGAAAAGTAATATGCTGAAAAAAAAAAAGTAATATGCTAAAAAGTAGTATGCAGGAAAGTAAATGTTACTTTCCTGAGAACAACTTCTTAATTTTAGATTCAATATAAATCAAACTATTTTTCTTCATATTATAGAATTTTATTCTATGATACATTATATGCTCATTATTGGTTAAGAGTTTTCATGACATTGCCATATTATCATATAAAACATCTTTAGAAAGGACAAAGGGTATTTTTTAAAATTTAAGATATTGTCTTTAGAATCCCATGTTTTTAACTTATAATATAACTCTCAATTCAGAGATAACCCTTTCTGTAACTTACATTTTCCATTCTGGCTGTATTCTTTCTCCCACACACTACTTCATCATGTTTGGTGGTGATGTCTTTTCCTTTTCCAATAAAACCCTTTTTGGGAGTAGGAACTGGTTTTGCTGAAGGCAGTTAAGACAAGCCAAGTATGTAAAAATAGCAAAGACTAAATTGCTGAATTCAATATTGTCTAAAAAAATAACCAAATCTAACAGTAAATTACCAAATGTGACCCAAAGATAAATATAAAATATAAGGATTCATTGGAAAACTTAGTCTTCCTATGCTCCCATCAAATAAAAGCACTGATACCTGGTCTATAGGGATCATCACGAGTATCCTGCCAGTCAACCTCATCTTCAGAGCTATCACTGTCTTCATAAGGATGCACTTTTCGATAATTTTCAAAGGAAATTGAAACTTAAAAGGCAAAAATAGTTGAAGACTTATTTAGGAGCACTTTACAAGCATTTTCTACCACCCAGTGCAGTTGTCACAATAAGGTCATAGTACCTTTGCTATCTCCATTGAATTTTTTTTCTTCACGCCTAAGCTGTGCATCATATTCTCTGTCAAATTCCATCTGCAGCATCTGAGCCAGCATTAGGTCGCTGGAAGTATCAGTGTTTTCTCCAGTAATAAATGGTCCTTCAGCAACACTATTCAAAATAAGGCAATATAAACTAATATACTGTGCTTATGGAAACAGATGCTACCAATTATGAGAGTAGGATGTGCTTTTTCACTGTTAAAAATTGTACTAAAGAAACAATGGAAAAAACTTTACCAAAGCACCTTCTCCTGCCCAGCTGCCCTCTGATTAACAACAGACCCTGTGAGAGCACCAACTACGGTTAAGAAAGCTGTGAGAGAAAGCTAAAGGATCTATACTAAAATCTACACTATGACCCAGAATTCATTTCTTCTGCGTTCTAATCAAAGGAGAGGTAACATTTATATGAAACGATAACCTACAGACATCTGTTTAAAACATTATTTGATAATTTGGAAACCATCTGGTTTGACTGTTGCAATAACTAAAACACAAAGAAACAGAGAGGTTTGCCCAAGATAATACTGAAAACTCATCACAGAATTAAGACCAAAACTCAAATATCAGTAGACTCCCAGGATGGTGTGCTTTCCAATTCACTGCTTTTCTAAATGTATTTCTTAATCATTTGTGATGACAATCACTAATCAAATCCTAAAACCTTATTATAATAAGCTGGTAGACAAACTAGATTCTTTGTGAATTTTACTTACGCAACTTTAGGAAAAGTGGCAGCTTCTTCTTCTAATTGCAACTCTTTAGCCAACTGTTCACTCATTACATCAGCCAAAGAACAAGATATTGTATTTTGAGGGGTAGCCCATGGACACTATTAAAAAAAAAAAAAAGACAATTCAATTCATAATATTGAAATTAAAATATCTTCCAAACTCAGAAATAAGGTTATCTTTTGAGAATCAAACCTGTTAAATCACCCCAAAGTAAAAATACCTCCCAGCTCAAATCTAACCAAGGGTAAGTGTAAACTAAAACACTCCAAAGCACTTTCTAACTTGTTTGATAAGTGTGTCCTTTTAGCTGAAGGGAAGCATCAGGCTATCATAGCATCACCCCACTAGCCAATGAGTTCATGTAATGAAATGCCCTTTGTTCCAATTCCATGATTCCCCAAGCAACCTTCTGTTTATAATTTGGCTTCCAAAGAAGATTCTCTTAATAGGAATAGACTACACCAACAGGCACAATTCAAAGCCCACTCAGAAGTTATACCTCATTCTAATGTACAAAGTAAGTCTTTTACATGTAAAATGTATGTGTCATTCTCTCTCAAGATATGCTAAAACAAAAATAATGACAAAATTAAAAAGCTACAGCAAAGTGATATTTTGTGAGACTCTTCTTAGGTGGCTATCCAGTCAGCCTTCCTCGATGATATCAATATCTTGGCCCTCTTGAAATACAAAAAAAAAAAAAATTCTTAATTTTTGAGGGAGAAAGCTTTACTTAGCAGCAGCAAATGATTACATTTGCTAGTCTAGTGATTAGGGTCATCAACATTGAATAAGATGTCTAAATCTCTCATGAATTTGCCCAACTCCCCTTTCCAAGATTCTACCCCAAGGTATCACCCTTACATCACCAAGCTACTTATAAGAGCCTCCTAACTAATCTCCGTTTCCAGTCAGCACACCACAACACAATGGTATTTCTAAAATGCAGATTTGAATGGTCCAGGTTCCTAACTTAAAGCTCTTTCATTGTTCTCATGTTTCCTACTGCCTTTAAGATAAAGTCCAAACTCATTCCTTAACTGCCACCATGTGTCTAATTTAGAATATAGTATATATTGTTCTAGCCAAACAAAACTGTTTAATCATGATTAGCCTGTAATGGATCTCTAGCTGGCTTAAGGGCTTGTTAGTGAGAATTTGAGATACAGCTAAGCAAGAGACCCTAGTTCAAGTTCCATAACACTTGAGGTTCAGGAATTTACTTGGTTCAGGCTGTTAGGGTGGTAAGTGTGATAAATGACAACTATCCCTAAGTGAATCAGAACCAAATTTAATTGAGACTCACCCTGACAAGGATGAGATGCACCCAGTTCCCAGCACATACCTAAACTAGCCTACTGCAGATTGACATGAAAAGAACAGGAAGGCTTCCGCAAGGCTTGATGTGACTTCATTCGCCCAGATCTTATCAGCAACTGAGCACTCTCCTGTGAGGATTTTGAGGTCTGGAATCTTAAAGCTCTCTGTAATCTAGAGAATATAGCTAATCTTTTAGCCACAAGATTCTGCTGACTTCCTCCTAAATCCTCTAGGTAAAAGACATATGCTGCCTAGAAATGCTTGGTCTGATCAGTTTCAAAATCCAGAAGGGCAAATGACTGTATTCTCTAACTTAGAATTGCCAATCACATATTGTAATGACTAATAGTAAAATAAAAGATATTAACTCACTATATTTGAGTCACTTGGCTAAATATACAAAACTTACACAGATTACTTAAGTCACACAATAATTGAGCAGTTGCAGTATCATCCCTATTTCATAGATTTAGAAACTGAGACACGGAAATGTTTTGTGGGTTTTTTTTGTAGATGGAAGTGCTGAGATTTGAACCAAGGCAGTAGGACTTAAGACTGTTCTCTTAGCATTTTGCTGTACTGCTTCCCTAATCATTTTGGCTTGGGATTTAAGAAGCAAAGTGCTGTACTGCCTGCAGCCTAAAATCCAAATTCCTCAGCAATAAATACCCTTCACAACTTGACCTAATTTAACTTTCCAGTCCCAATAACCCTCATTACCCTATGTTCAAGTGTAAGAGAAAAGTCAACTAGGACAAAGTGACCCAGAAGAGGGACTGGGAACTGGGAAAGAGTTTTGTTTAGGTTACTTAGAAACCGCAAAACTGTCGGGTTTCAGTTAGGTAGTCATAATTTCTGCTTTGGCTTCTGTACATCCAGCTTCCGATAAGGACACCTCAAGGCTAGAGTTATTTTCACATCAGCTTCTGTACCTCCTGCTTTTGCCACATAGGATATGGCATCCAGAGAGCAATAAAAGCCCTGCCCAGCCAAGGTTCGAGGCCCAGAATTTGGAGACTGCCTCCTCTGGGTCCGCGCATGGAATAAAGCCTCACTCCGTCACCCCGAATCGCGCCAGAGTCATTATTTTCCGAATTTTTTTCCGTAACACAAGGAGCACAGTTATATGCCAAACATGGCATAGTTTCACCCTTCCACACCTTCATGCATGCTCTTCTCTCTTGATACTTTTTCTTCCTCATCTATTTCCCCCAATTAAATTACACCTCCTCCTTAACACTCAGTTTCTATCCTTTCCTTTGTGTTTCCATACCACCGTGTACTGTTTGAGCAGGACCACTCTATTAGAATTACCACATCCACCACAATACACTACTAGCCTCCTGAAAGGCAGGGTCTTCTTATTTTCAGAGCCCAGCATAGAGCTTCAGACATAAAGAGGCATTCAAGCACTTACTGAATGTGTGCCAAAAGGAAAGAAACACTGTAGGTATTTCGTGAAACTGTCAGGTTGTCCCCAGCCTGTAGAGGTCTGGTGCCTTTCTACACCCTACTAAAGTTCCTTTTCAACCTTGAAGTTGGCCCCTTTGCATACCCACTTCTGGTGTTTCTAGCCTTTTACCAAGGTCAATTATTTCCACTAACGTGTAAAATTAGCTGATTATTACTTAGAATAGGGAAAAATGGTAGGGAGTAACTCTAATTTTGAGACATAAATTTATTTACTTACAAAATAAACTGAATCAGAAAGGGAAACGTAAGAGAGCTCAGCAGGCACTGAGAAACCCTGCCCAATCCTACAGTTCTTGCTCCTCAGACACTTAGACTCTAGAGCTGTACTTCCCTGTACCTCTTGTCCAGCTCAGCTGGGCCACCTCCCTCGGGTGAGGGTAAATAAGTAAAGACTTCAAAAGGTTGCCAACTCCCATACTTTGATGACATCCAAACTCTTCAAACCAGCAGTCAAAAGCCCTCCATAAAACTTGTCAAGTAGTGGGGGACAACCCACCACAGGCACAAGGAGTTTACCACCCCAAGGCCGGGCTTAGAAAATTCACCAGGGCTGCTCCTAGGAATGGGCACCATGGAGTTTATGTAGGGGAATCCTGTCATCACCTTGCAACTCTCTTCAGTAAATCGGACACTCTTTGTAATCAGAGAAACTTTATTACATGTTAAAATAGTAATAAACCTTAGAAGATAATCTCTATCTTTGCTGTTCAACATCACTTCCCACTATTCCCTTCATCAACATAAACTCGCCATTGCATCAAGACTGGAAACCCCATACAACCCTTTCCAATTAGTTACTCTGCTCTAAATGACATCAAGCCTATAACCAGATC